>PVKP010012542.1:0-58027 GCA_004027715.1 Plecturocebus donacophilus
AAAATCAAAACCCACTATGCTTCCTGTATAGCCCGCAAAATCATGAACCAATTCAAACTCTTTTCTTTATACATTACCTAGTCTCCCGTATTTTTCCCTAGGTATTTCGTTATAGCAATGTGAGAATGGCCTAATACGGGTCTCTTTACAAATTCTTTTTATTATAATTATTGTCTTTCTCTTCTATTTTCAACAGACAACAAAGACTTGTAACAAGAACTGACATTTTTACCATACAGAGTCAAAACTCTAGATTTTGCACTCGAACATTTACAGGCCACTGCAAGCAGTTTTATTCCTCAAATCCTGATTATGGTACCCATCTGTGCTCCCTGTCAACAAGAAGCAGCCAGAGAAGTCATCACCCAATTCCCTCCTTATTGATCACACCTCAGGATAGAGGATTAACAAGACAAGGCAGAACTGAAATCATTCACATAGGGTGGACAATAATGGCATGCCGTGTTCTGAACAGAAATATAGTTACAGTAAAGCATTTCTCAGACTGCCCTCTGGCCCATTTCCATGTTGTTAAAAGTCATGTGGCACTAGATACTGACCATTTGCATCCCATTGTTCCTATAGGTAGGATTTCTGGCATTAGGGTCATAGGACATTAAACATTGATTTGTATCCCCATTGTTCCTATAGACAGGATCTCTGACACTAGAATTGTAAGACTTTTGTTTGAGGATGGCTTCATATGTTTTTCAAACCTCAAATTCCAGCAACCAGTGTGAAGACCCCCACAGACAAACAAGATTAGCATGAGAAAACAGTTTCTTCTCCCTGTCCCATGTCTTCACCCTGTACTCTTCGACCAATCAGTGATTTCCACACTTCAGCCCATTCCAAGACACTTAAAAATCCTAGTTCCAAACTCCCTGGGGAAATTAATTAGAGGTTCCTTTCCATTTCCCCATTCAGTGACCCTACAATAAAACCCCTTTCTCTGCTACAACCTGATGTCTCAGTGTACTGACTTTATGTGTGCATCAGGCAATAAAACTATTATGGTCATAGTAATAGTATCACAGTAGAAGTATGCATATGTCCAAACTCATCAAAATGTCTACATTAAATACATAAAGCTTTTTCTATGTCAGTTAAAACTCAGTAGAGCTTAAAAACAGATCTAACATATTTTTAGAGATCTTATATGTATTATAACAACAAAAAAGCTTATTTGATTGACCATATCTGCATTCAGCTACTTCCTGATTTCTCCATCACAGAAAAATTTCTCAATATAGATTCATTGTCCCCTTTTCTTCATTTTTCCATCTCATTACAAACTGCTTGTTACACTATTTTTCCTACCACATCAAAATTAACTTCTGTCAAGGTGCCCAATGACCTACATGTCGCCAAATGCAATGATCTATTCCTAGTCTTCAACTTATTCAAACTCAGCAGCATTTGCTAGAGTTCATCACTCCCTTCAACTCAAAACAGTATCTACTTTTGGCTTCAGTGACACCCATACTCCTGGTATTCCTTTCACTAAATCGGCCACCCTTTCTCATTCACTTTTGTTGACTCTTTTCCCTCACTCTGAAAATGTTGAATAATTTCCTATGTGATCTCATCTGTAGCATGGCTTTAAGTGTCATTTAAATAGTGACACCCCTCAAGATTGCATATCCAGTCCTAACTTCTCTCCAAACTCCATATTCATGTATATCTTTTATTTCTTCATTTGAATCTAAAATAGACATTTTAATCTTATTATCACACACTGAACTCTTGTCTCAACCTCCATTCTCAACCCTCTGCTTATTCCTCCTCATTCTCCCTGTCTTAGTATATGGTATCACCATCTTATTCAGTTGATTAGATGACAAACCTGAGAGTCATCTCTAATTCCTGCTTTTCCTTCACCTCTGCTATATTCAATTCATTAACAAATCTTGTCCATTCTCCCTCCACATTATATTCCAAATCTATTCACTTCACTTCATCTTCACTGTCACCAGTTCAGTCTAATCATTCAACATCTCCTTGCTTGTTAAAGGGTACAAAGTTTCAGTTAGACAAGAAAAATAAGTTCCAGAGGTCTATTGGTGAGTTTAGTTAGTAATAATGTATTATATACTTGAAAATTGCTGAAAGAATAGATTTTAAATGTTCTCATGACAAAAAATGACAAGAATATGAGGTGATGGATATGTTAATTGGCTTGATTTTATCATTCTGCAGTGTGTATGTGTGCATATAGACACCAACATATATATATATAATTGACAAAAATTGTGTGTATATACATGTTTATATATATATACATTTATAAACATGTTTATACACACAATTTTTGTCAAGTAAAAATAAAAATAATTTTAAAATAAAAGACAAAAATATATTTAGAAACACATACACATATAGAAAATAAAAGTCTCTTAAAGGGACTATTTTAGTAGCTTCCTAATTAGTCTCCTGGCCTCCACTCTTGCCATCTATTCTCTATACAACAGCCAAAGCAATCATTTTTAAATGCAAGGCAGATCATATCACTACCCAGTGATATGGTTTGGCTCTGTGTCCCCACTCAAATTTCATCTGGAATTGTAATTACCCATATCTCATCCAAAATTATAATCCCCAGGTGTGGAGGGAGGAAACAGATGGAAGTTGATTGAGTCATGGAGGTGGTTTCCCAGACCCTATTCTTGTGAAAGTGAAGGAGTTCTCATGATATCTGATTGTTTGATAAGTGTCTGGTGCTTCCCTCCCTCACTTGCTCTCTTGCTGCTTTGTGAAAAAGGTGCCTGCCTCCCCTTCACCTCGCGCCATGACTGTAACTTTCCTGAGCCTCCCCACTACCACCCATCCATGCAGAACTCTGAGTCAATTAAACCTCTTTTCTTTATAAATTACCCAGTCCTGGGTAATATACTTAGAGCAGTATGTCCATTAGAAAATGGACTAGTACACCCACTTAAAATCTTCCAGTGACTTTTCACTGTGCTTAGAATAGCATTCCTTTTATTCCACTGAAAAGGTTTCCTGTGATCTAGTCCCTTACTACTTCTTTGGTCTCATCTTTTATTATTCAACCTCTTGCTCTCTTCGACTCAACCACACTGGCTTTTATTTTGTTCCTCCAAAATACAAAGCACATTCTTACCCCAGGGCTTCTGCATAGCAGCTCCCTCTGCCTGGTCTGCTCTTCTCCCCAAATCTTTCGCCTCATACAGATCTCTGCCCAAATGTCACCTCTTCAGAGAGAACTTCCTTGCCAATCTCTATCCTATTTTCCTGTTTTACTTTTATTTAGCACTCACTGCTATTTTACCTTATATATTATATTTTGTTTATTATTTGTCGCCACTACCTTAATGTCAGGTCCATGAAAGCATATAGTTAGTTTTGTTCATTGCTGTATCTCTAGTAAGGACTCAATAAGTATCTGCTGAGTAAATGAAACTGACACAGTAAATAATCTAAGACAAATGTTTTTAGAGTTAGAAAAAACTTGTTAAACAGATCAGTCCCATATTTTTATAGGAGCAGTGCCTTATGCTAAAATAACCAGGGAGATCAAATGGCATATTAAAGGTGACAGAATTTTTTGGTAACAGAACCAAGATTAGCATCAAGATCTTCTGATTCCTAGCCCAGTGCTCTTTGTTCTGTTCCATTCTGTATAATGCTGTCAGTCATACTGAGAACAATATTGGGAAAACTGTTTGCTGAACTATATAATGTCATTCTGCTTAAATGAAAGAAAAATACTGAACTGTGCCGTGAATTCAGTATTTTCATTTATTTGGCAGCTGCATATTGACCATCTGCCTTTTGCAAAGCACTGTTAACATTGCAGGCATAAAAAAAAAAGTGGCCCTTACTCTCAAGAGTTTATAATCTAGAAAAGGAAATAAACCCAAATAATATAATACAAGATAGAATACAACGAGTCTCACATGAATGACAGAAAGTATTATGTGGGCCTAGAGGAGGCACTAATTATGTTCAGCTGAGATGATTATAAGAGTCGTGGCCTTAAAGGATGACAAGGGCAATAAATGGGGACTAGCATGAACAAAGGCACAGGAGAGCAAAAAATGCACATATTCTAGAAAGAGTAAGTAGTACAGTTAACTGATCCATGGGGTTCCTGTGGGTTAGCATAGTTGGAAATACAGTTTGAGATAAGAATTAAAAGGACTTTGCATATGTGACTAAACAAAGAGCATGGGCTTTATTTCTTAGTTGCTTAACCAAGATTTGCTAAGTGAACATTAAATAAATGGATTGAGGACCAGTGTATCTTTTGGACAAAGGGAATGGCATCATGTGAGAAACACTCTTAGAAAAACTGATCTGGCAGCTGAGTAGAAGATGAATTTGTATGGAAAGACTGAAGGTAAACAGTTCACTTTGGATGGTTAGGAATGGGCCAGGAAAAAGGTAAAGACATCTTCCTAGGTGGTGGGGTTTTTATATTAATGTTCAAATCAATCATGCAAGCTTTGACAATTTACATGGCAGTAAAAGGGATTAAGTAATTCAGTGCTATCCTCTAGATCAGAGACTTAATTTCTTTTTTTACCACAAGCCATAATAATAAATATATTTTATATAATGACCAACTGTGCCTGTATGCACACATGTAACACAAACAATTGAAATAAAATTTCACAAACAAAATTTCTCTTATAACTCTATAGGCACATTGATAGGTTCTATTCTATTCAATTTTATATTTCACTTTAAACACCATTTGCAAATGTCAACACTGCTTTATAACCTACCAATGGGTCATGTAACTCATGGTTTGAAAAATACTGCCATAGATTTAGTCTAAGTGATTTGGATGTCTAGGTCACAAGATTCACTTTACACCTGTCTAATCATCTACCAAGAGCTAATCAATTTGACCCAAAGCAAATAATTCAAAGCCTAGAGAAATTATGCTTTTAGTAGCCTGTTTCTTTTAAATGCTTTTATTTAAAAAGATACTCACCTGCCTCACATCAGACTATTTCAATAATCTCAGATCTAGTCACCCTGCCACCAAATTCACCACTTCCAGAGTAATCTGCCTACAAACATTTTCCATATATCACTCCTTTTCTGCTCAGAAACCTTTCATGGTTTCCTAGCATCTAGTTCAAAAAGCCCAAATTACATGTTCCAGCTTTCAAGGTCCTCCATAATTTAGCTTCACCCTTCCTATCCAATCTCATTTTCCACAACTCCTTAACGAACCTGTTCTTGCTAGATTAATTCTACAAACATATACTGTTTATCCTTTCCTCTATAACGGGCTCATATTGTTGCCTCTGTCTTGAACGCTCTCCCCTTTTTCTTCACCAATCAAAAAATACCTACTCTAGTCCACTACCCCATGAGGTATCTGCTGCTAATTACTTAGCTTCACTCTGAATCATGTCAACACTCACACACAGAACTATATAGGGTGTTTGACCTTAAATGTGAATAACAGTACCTACTCCACACCTCCTTCACAGGTTTACTGTGAACATTACATGCAATAACATGTCAAAGGATCTAGAATAGTGCCTGATATGTGCTCAACAACTAATTACCCCTGCATGTTCTTTCCCTGAAAGCAAGTGTTACATCATAAACATCTAACACAGGATTGAGTACATAGTACACACTTAGTAAAATCTGATTGATTTACTGATCAATCAATTCACTCTTCTCCACTATTGTATTCAAGTAAGTAATATTTTCCCTGTCATCACGTACAGTCAGCTAAACAGGTCAGCCACTTTTTCATTTGGCTTACTTCTCAGAAATTAGTAATGGGAAGTTCCACAGCAAACAGACTCTGAAACGGCAGTGCTTTTCCCTGACTGTCTTATGTGTTGCTGTGACTCTTCCTCTATCCTTAAAATGTCATTTGTTGTATTCTTCTCTGCTGACTAAATTGCACCAAGGGACTCAGAACACACATGCCAATTATGTGGCTGTTATTTTTGTGAAATCTTCACTTCTAGGTTGAATGAGAAGCCCCATTATACTAAGCATAATAGTAACTCTACTATACTTCCATTCTCTTACAGAACAGGTTTATTTCTGAAATTATTCCAATTATTAAGCTCAAGGTTTTTGATAAAAGTATACAGAAATTTCCCCTTGCCTCAGCTCCAAAAAAAGCAGAGCTCTGGAAAACAGGAACTGGAAGATCTTGATTTACTGATCAATCAATTGATACAGAAATCAGATACATAAATAATATTTCCCTTTGTTTTTCACAAAGAACAGGTAAAGGAAACAGCACATCATTTACATATAGAAATAAGTGTTTTTCATTACATTATCATCTGTTGTTGCAAATTGCTTTTGCTCAACTTATTCCCCCTCATTCTCCCCGTTTTAGTATATGGTATCACCATCCCACTCAGTTGATTAGGCGACAAACCTAAGTGTCATCTCTAATTCCTGCTTTTCCTTAACCTCTGCCATATTCAATTCATTAACAAATAGACTGAGTCATATTACAAACAGTTCAATCACTATGTGATAAACATGCTAAGCTGACTTCTTGTATAGCTCAAATGTATCTGCTATTGTTTCAAGACTTAATGTCACATCTTAAAAGGTCCTTAGACCTTGAGGGACTTAGCTCATTTTTAAAGGGCATTCCATCCACAGTTGAAGGTTCACATTACTTTTTTTTTCAGAATTATATTTAGAAATTGAAAGATTATCGTTAAAGAGTACCCTAGTACCAAGGTGCTAGGGTTCTCTAAAGAAATGAAAATATATGGTTTACAAAAAAGTAAAACATAACCACATTGAAATATATGAAAACATGCTTAACACCAATCATAAGAAGATAACTCAACCTGCAATGAGATATAATTTTTCCCTATATGCTCAGGAAACAGCAAAAGATTTGAGGGAACACTGTGCTGACAAAGATTTGGGGAAGCAGGTATTCTCAGTCACTGTTGGTGGGAGCATAAATTATAGGACAAATTGGCAGTTTAATCAAATTTAAAATGAATATAACTTTTGATCAAGCAATTTGACTTTTAGGAATTGTGTATGTGTATACCATGAGATACTATGCAGTCACTTAAAAGTGAAATATCTATCATTACTGATATGAAATGTTGGTCAAAGAATATTAAATGCCAAAAGTCAAGTCACATGACAGTTGCACACACACTGTGCCTATGTGTATAAAAATAAACATAGACACTTAAACACAAATAGAATGATAGATAAAATAATCAAATGTATACTTTTTAAAAATATATCAATAGTTTGCCAACATTTTGGTCTCAGGACTGCTTTCACTCTTAAAAATTAAAGAGAATACTAAGAAGCGTTTATTTATATAGGTTATCTATTTGCTATGTTAGTAATTAAAACTGAGAAATTTAAAATTTTTTAATTTACTTAAAATAATGATTATATGATTTTATTATATAACATATTTATCAGAGAAACTCTATTTTGCAAAAGCAAAAAGGCCATGAGAAGAGGATTATTGTTTTTATGTTTTTGAAAATATGTTTAATGCCCAGCTTATCAGAAGACAACTAAATTCTCATATCTTATTCTACATTCAACCTGTTATAGTATATTGTTTTATTTGAAATATATGAAGAAAATCCAGTCCCACCCACAAAGATGTGCAGTCAGAAAATAAATGAGTTTTTTCACAGCCTTTTCAAAAAGTGTGGATGATCTTCTTCAATACTCTACCAAACACAACAAGCGAAAGTTTCTTAAGGATTAGCTGAAGTGTTGAATCTGAAATCATATGAATGACTGCATCTTAGCCTTCTGGCTAAGATCAAATTTTAAATCATATCAGTTAATATTATATACCTTGCTACATTAAAATCCTTTGGCCTGTATTGCTCTTTGAATTGATCTTTTATACATGCATAATTTTGTAACAACATACATTGGTTATCTAGAAAGTACTGCTTCACTGAGTTATGTAGATCTCCTAAATGTTGATTAGTACAGTTGTCCCTCATATATACAGGGAATTCATTCAAGGACTGCCCCCCATCTTGCCTTGCATGTGCCAAAATCCATACATATTCAAGTCGCACAGTCAGCCCTGAGAAACCAGTTTATTAGAAAAATCAGTGTTCCGGCCAGGTGCGGTGGCTCACACCTGTAATCCCAGCACTTTGGGAGGCCAAGGCAGGCAGATCACACGGTCAAGAGATCGAGACCATCTTGGCCAACATGATGAAATCCTGTCTCTACTTAAAAAAAAAAAAAAAAAAAAAAAAAAAAAGTACTCCCAGCTACTCAGGAGGCTGAGGCAGGAGAATTGCTTGAACCCGGTAGGCGGAGGTTGCAGTGAGCCAAGATTGCACCACTACACTCCAGCCTGGTGCCTGGCAACAGAGCAAGACCCTGTCCCAAAAAAAAACAAGAAAAAGAAAAAAGAAAAATAAGTGTTATAAGTGGATTTCATATCCTATTAATACTGTATTTTCTATTCATGTTTGGTTGAAAAAATCCGTATGTACTAGGACACGTGCAGTTTAAACTTGTGTTTTTTTAGGTTCAAATGTATTATTAGGAAAATAGCTTTGAACTTGTAGAACCCATGAAAAGGTCTTTGGGGTCCTAGGAATCCTTGGACTACACTTTTAGAGTCACTATGACATACAACAGAATATTTATAGAAGGATATCCGTGAAACTGGAAAAAATGATTATATCTAGGTAAGGGGTTAAAGGCAGATAGGAGATTGGATCTTCTACTGGGTGTAGTTATTATATATTCAAAAACAAAAACTGACATACATTTTCTTTTAATTTCCTTAATAATGCTATGTTACTCCAACAATAATTCTTAACAAAACAAAAAACTTAATTCTGAACAAAATAAAAAAATTTTGAGAACTGATTCTTATATTCCTGATGCTTTTGTGACCATTTCATAAATGCCACAAATCCATTATGATTTCCTAAAAAAACATTACAATTCAGTTTGTGAAATTGTGAAACTCAAATTTCACACTGAAATTTCACTTTTTGCTTTGCCTGTCTTTTGTCAAATAGTTGATTAACAGTAAACAAGTATTTAAAGACAGTACAAAGGACTTTTGTCATTAAAAAGACATATCTGTTCTGTAATATTTTCGTTTCTGCTTTAAAAAGCAGAAAATGTGTTACAAAAGTTCCAATGAACTCAATTCTCAAACATCCTGTTCTATGTAAGAGATTTTGACAAGTAGCGATTCAGCACAAAATGTAATACTTTATTATATTTTGAAATGGTTTTGATTTTGATCAAGTCTAGAGGAGGCTTTAAATAGGCGGAAATGGCCTTTATGAGGGCTAAGGACCCAGCTGTGGATCTCATCTGATGGCCCTTCAGAGCCATGTGTCTCTGCACTTGACCCATTTTTGCCTTAGCAAAAGAGAAATGTTCTTATTAGAAAAGTGAAATTCCATGAACCTGGTTCACTTAAAGAAAAATCTAACTCCATCAAGTGTAATTGAGGCACCCAGTTATTCAGTAATCATCTGCCTAGTGTCAGGACACTCAACTCAAATCAAATTTAAGGAAGAGACCTATACTCCTTCTGAGAGACTCAGTACTGGAACTTTGATAACCTAGGAGACTTTGGCCTAACCACTAACACAATCACCCAAGCAGAAAACAAAGAAGTTATTTGCTTTGCTCCTTCTTCTCTCTTCCCCCTTCCCAATTTGTCACCATCAACTTTTTTTTGTCACCCTGAATTATTATCTGGCCCTTGACTTTCTCTAGTCCTTCTTCAACTTGTCCACTTGATAAATAACAACCCATCTTTCAAGATAATGCTCAGATTTTTCAGCTCTGTGAGTCATTTCTGGATAAGTTGCACTTTTGTTTAGTGTACCTTTACTCATCACTGAAATCTCTGTCCAAAGTAACTACCTTTGAAAAGCCTTCTCCCACCACCTCCTACCTACACCCAAGATTAGTTCGGGGTTCCCATAATATTTTGTACATGTCCTTACTATAGTACTATACATGTTGTATTATCATGGTTAATGCATTTAATTTCTCTACTAGACTGTGGATTCCCTAAAGGCAGAGACGATATTTTATTTATCTTCAGGTTTTAGTATCTAGGACAATGCCTGGCACACAACAGGCTGTTAGTAAATTCTTTGTAAAGAAATGAAGAGATACTCTTAAGGACAAGAATCTGAACAAGCAATGTGATTTAATGAAAGGAACCCAGATTTGATCCTGTCAGATCAAGATACTGACAATTAGCAACTACTATGTGTCTAAAAAGATCAATTCTGACTCCTATCTTACATGACCAATCAACAGCTTCAACACAGTCCTTAACTCCCATCCTCTTGATAACACTATCCTTTCTTATTTCCTATTAGTTTTCCCCTTGCCTAATTGAATAACCCTCCTCAGTCTTCTTAACTATTTCTCTCTTATCTCCCCAGCCTCTAATGCTGGCATGTACTCACAGCTCAGAGCTTGAATCTATTCCGTCTTCTATCTACATTCTTCAGTGATCTCATAGACTTGCTTACAATGTACATGCTGTTCGCTCCCAAGCTTATTTCTCCATGATGGACTTCTCCCTTGAACTCACATATCCAACTGCCCATCAACATTTTCACTTAGATGTCTAAGAGACATCTTAAATGTCCAAAACCAAACTCCTGATTCTGTCTTCCCCATCTCATTAATCAACAACTCTACCCTTCAAGTTATGCAGGCCAAAAAAGGTAGATTTTCCTGTGACTCATTACTTATTCTAGTATCCCACGTTCAATATATCCAGAAACTTGTTGGTTCTACCTTCAAAATATAACTAGAAATTTACAACTTTTAATTATTATCACTAACACCCTGGATTAAGCCATAATCATCTTCCCTCTGGACTACAGCAATAGTTTCCTAATTGCTCTCCCTACTCCAGTCCTTGACCACTTCGGTCTATGTTCTATCCAATATCCAGAGATCTCCTTGTAAAATACACCTGGCCTTACCAAGCCTCTGCTCAAAACCCTTCCAGGGCTTTTCATCTAAGAGTGAAAGCCAAACTCCTTACAATGGCCTACATAGCCCTACATGATCTGATCCCCTACTATCACCATCTTTTTGACCCCGTCTCCTTATTTTCTCTCCACTACTCTCTCTGTCCCAACCACTCCAGCCTCCTGGTTGTTCCTTAAAGTCTGAAGGCTTCCACCCAGGGCCCTGTATTTGCTATCCCTCTGCCTAGCATAATCATCCTTAGGGTATCAGTATGGCTAGTATGACTAATTCCTTCACTTGTCAGGTCTCTAGACAAATCCTACCTTATCAATGAGTCTTCTTTTTCTGACCATCCTGTATAATTTAGTCAAAACTCCATAACACACACACACGCACATGCACATGCACACACACACACACACATACACACACACTCTCTCTATTTATCTTCTCTCACTACAATGTACCCTCAATGAAGTTAGTTTTGCTTTTTTTTTTATGCACTGCTAAACCTTCATCCCATAAAACAATACCCAGAGTGTAGTAGGTACTCAGTATTTGCTGACTGAATTAATAAATGGATGAATGAACACACTGGCTGTTTATCTTAAGCAAGTCACTTTAGCCCTTGGTAGATCTTTTTGATATCCAGAAAAATGAGAGATTTAGACTAAAGTCTCATTTTGTTTCATCATTCTGTGAACTTATAACTCACTCTTATTCTGAGTCCTCTCAGAATCTCCTTAGCACATAGTCAGGAATGGCCTATATTTAGTAAATACTTGTTGATGGACTATGATTCAAAATTACAAGGATCTGCCTTGGGTAATGGCTCTTGTATATGAGGCAGAATTTATAAACAATATCTCTTTTAATTTTCACAACAATCATGTAAGAAATATATTATTGTTCCCATTTTACAGATGGAGGAAAGTGAGGCTCAGAGAAGCTTAAGTGCCTTGTCTAAGTTCATAGTGCTTGCAAGAGGGTGGGACAATGATTTAAACTCTGGTCTACATGGCAAATCCTGCGCCCATTCCAATAAACTTACTGACCTATGAAAGTTAAAAAAAATGACAATTTTAACAACAAAAAAGAGGGTATTAATACATAATGGTAACTTAGTTAGTGAGGAATTGACTGACTGCCTGTAAATCAAGGTCTATAACTTTGTAGCCCCCACAGATAATCTTTTCAAGAACTCTCTGTGAAACCACCACCAAAACAACCCGAAAAAGCATACTAAAACGAGCATGATAGATCAGTATTTTCTCCTAGTCTATGTAGTCACTCTTATATTGCATTAAGGTTGAGATATAATAATTCTAATTAAAATAAAAGCCAAGGGGTTTTCCCCTAGTACGTGCTCATAACAATATTCACTGGAGGCCACTAAATGTAAGCCCCACCAAAATGCATTTAGTGTCAAAAAGCAAATAGGTGGCTGCTGGAACTGGAGTGAAGGAGATTTACTGCACTTTTTAGAGTTACATGTATTTTTTAGGGTACATGTTATGTGTCAAAACTCATTAATGGGTACATTTTTATTGAATGTAAATTATACCTCAATAAAGTTGATTTGAAATAAAGTGAGTATAAAATATATTTGGAAGTTATATAAATAAAATAATAAAAAATGGGCCCTGCCTTAAAGAAACTGTAAGAATTCATTGGGAATACATGGGAAAAGATTAGAGAATGCTGTTTTGTTTTATTTTGTTTTACTTTTCTATAGAATTAGATAGCAAACTACTCAGTTTATTTAAAGTAGGATTTAATTTACCCCAATTTGATTTACACACCACTTTTCTGAAACCTATTATATCTTGTAAAGGGACAGGAACATATGAATAGCTCTGCAAAGGCTTTGAAATAGGCCACTGACATCAGGAATTTTCACTTGACTCTCAGGTATGGAATATGCAACCAGGTTGCTTATTATGCTAAGCAGAAAATGAGGAAGGAAAAAAAGGTTTTTCTCTTTCAAACTTCAATGTGTAGTGAACGGTTCTGATAAATTAGTGCATACCAAGTCCAAAATAACCGAACTCCACAGTGATTCCTCACTTTCTTGGCCTCCCATAACAGTTCTGCAACTCTGCCCATTTGCTATGTGATTCTCCTCCTCTGGGCTTCCATAGCACTCTTGGCATTCCTCTATCAAGCTAGCCCATTATTGCACTGGAACTACTTGGTGATTTTCTATACTTCCTTCTCTACTGGATTGTGAGCTTCTTGTGGATGAGAACCATAATTTAGAAATTGCTGAATTTCCAACACCTAAAATTGTACCTGATACATAGTAGCACATATAAAGATTTGTGATTTAATGAACCTTGTCATACCTGGATGTGTCACTTAAAGGTACCAAAATCCATCCAATTAGAGAAGCAAGAAACCTAAGCATCACTTAAGGGTCACCAATCTATTTATCTGATACTCCATATCTAATGATTTTACCTTCTAACTAGCCCTAAAATACATCTATTCTTCTCTATAGCCACAACTCCCACCCTAGCCCAAGTTACTATCACCTCTACCCTGGACTAGTGTAAGCACATCTATTCAGGCTTTTCTCCAATTCATTCTCCACACTGAAACTATTTGATGATGTCACACTCACACCCTTCTTTAAAACCACTTTTATGGCTTACTCTTGCTGTTAAGATAAAGTCTTGAATATGGCATAGTGGCTCTGTACTGTCTGTTTCTTACCTATCCCTCCAGTATAAGCTTACTCTAGTTTCCTCCTCCACCACTTCACTCCAGCCACCTGTAGTTGGCCTTATTTTAGCTCCTGGTATTCACCATGATCCCTCTTCAGAGCATGCTTGCACATGCTGATCTTTTTGTCCCAAAAGTCCCTCCTTCCCCTTCTTTCCTAGTTAATGTTCACTTACTCTTTGTATCTCTGCTTAAGTTTTACTTCCTCTAAGAAGACTTTCCTGGCCTCCCTGATTAGGTCAAATTCCCCTAATACATGTTATTTTAGTCCATGCACCTCTTTCTCCATAGCAATTTCAGAATTAAAACTTAATATTTATTTGTGTGATTGTTTAAGGGTGTTTTCTTTACTAGATTTTAATCTCTTAAAGGCAAGAACTGTGTGTGATTTTGCTTACCACTGTATTTCCAGGGCTTAGCACAATGCCTATCATATAATAGGAGCCCAGATATTTTTTCAATAGGTTAATGAATACACTAATGAAGAAACAATAGCAGCTAAATAATACTTATTTTTACCTTTAAGTATTTTATTTGTTCATTCAACAAGTATTCTTTTATCTCCTATTCTATGTCAAGACCTTACTAAAGTGATAGGAATACAAAATGGCAAAATAGATATGATTCTTGTCCTGAAGGAATATACAGATTGGTTTAATGAAAGGGTTGTGATCGTAACAATTTCATTTATAAAAATATATTTTCTATAACTTGACTAAGGTACTATCTTTATTCAGTATGTTGCTTCAACTTTCTGGCTGGTAATGTGCTATGAGAAGTTGTTTTGAAAAAAAAAAAAGCTGTTTTATCCTATCATTGTCTTCCCCTGTTTTAATTTTTTTCTGCTTTTCAGCTGATTCTATCTGCGTGCATATATATATATATATATATATATATATATATATGTGTGTGTGTGCGCATTCTCATTTTTGCAGGCTATAAAGTAGATTAATGGTGGTAGTAGTAGCAGTAGTACTAATAGTACTAGTAGTAGGAAGAATGAATAATAGTCGTAATGACAATAGCAATAGTAGAAATAGCTATCATCTACTCTGTTATCTCAAATTCTCTGAACAACTCTGTAAGGCAAAGATATACAAACAGATGTGGAAGTAGAGGCTCAAAGGAGTTCAATAATCTCCCCAAGGTCACCCAGGGAGTAAATGGTAAGAAAAGAATTTGAAACCATGTCTTTCAGACTTTAAATCCTGTGCCCTTTTCATTACATAGTATTTCATTTCAAGCAAGGGAGACCATTAGAGTGATTTTCTCAGTTCTGCTTCCTGGTATCTCCCTGCTAATAAACTTTATGTTCACAAAGTAGTTTGTGGAGTGATATTATAATGCATACAAGCATTAAGAAAGAGTGCATATTTTGAGGGTCAAAACATCTTTGAATTAGAAAACTGATTTATTAACCAACCACAAATGGATACATATGAAGTGTGCCAACACTGGTTGGAAAATTGTCCTCCTATGACATAAATTCTAAGAATTATTGAAGAACATAAGCTAATGGCTTCTGGAAAATGTCAAAAATCCTATATACTTTTACAGTTTTGCTTGAGTGACTTTTATAAAGCCGATTGACAGAACTCTCTGAAGGCTTTACATTAATTTGACTTAAATATTTCAATTAAAATGGAAAATTGATTAAATTTGGCATAAAAAAGCCTCCTAGACAAGGCTCAGGACTAAGTTACAAAGACACTGTGCAGTGTTAGAAAGTGGCAGAAAGCACCATTGTATTGGAAAAAGTATCAACTTAGCTACTGCCAAGCTGTGTCTTTGGGGCACATAAATTAATCTCTCCAGCCTTCTGCGACCTCATCTACAGAATGAGTGGAATCAGACTGCATGCTGTTCAAGCTTCCTTCTAGTTCTTATCCACTTTTTAAGCTACTTACAGTTTGAAAATATTACTGGCTAAATCAAAAGTCTGTGTAGCTAGAATTCCCAGAAAATAGAAATATTAATTCATTTAAAAAGATTTCTCCAATAATTAGAAATTATCTGGTTAATAGGACAGAATAACCTTATGCTTTTTCTTGCATAGGCTCCAAAAAATTATACTGGCTATTTCTCAAGTATCTTTCTTCCCAGCCTTTTCCACCCCTCAAACATATACTGGCCAGTTGGTGTGATCACATTTAACTGCATGCTCCCAACAACCAGTTCAGCAGCAACTAGCATAGTGCCTTGGAAGAGAAAAGATACTCAGAAGGTCTTCCTCGAGTTGAGTTAAAATGAGAAAATAGGAGAAAGAAAGTTATGCAAATCAGCACAAGAGAAGGTAAGTCTCTGAGTTTACACAGGTGCAAGGAGCAGGTGTTACTTGCAGCTGTTAGGGCCTTCAGCTTGGAAGCAGGTACCTGATGTCCAAAAACTCAAACTTTTTTACCAGTGAGGAAAAATCATAGCTCTTCTGTGATACATATACCCAAATACGCTAAGAATATGAATTATTCCTTCTGACATTCAAGGCTCTCTAGCAATTAGGTCTACTTTCTCTATCTAACATTATCTCTTGATATTCTCCAATGCTACCCCTGTCTTCACCCAGTCATTAAACTTGAGAAATGCATGAATCTTAAGTTTCAGAATCAGAGATTGGCCTTCAAATCCCAACTCAGTTCCTCATTAGCTGTGTGATCTGGGCAAGTTACTTAACCTTGCTGAGTCTTAATTTCCTCAGCAGTAAAATAATAACACATTCTTCATAGGGATTTCAAGAAGTTGTCATTACATAAGATAAAGAAAATTATAATAATAGTAGCAATCATTTATTGAGAGCCAACTATGTACCAGGCTATATGCTCCTTTTATTGTACCACACATAGGGAGTTGCCCTACTGTTGGTGGTAGACCCCCAACTAAGAATTCAGAATGGTATCCAGAGTGTGTTAAGACAGTTGGTACTCCAGGCAGGCTGTCAACAAATGATGGGTATCCCAGCAGCAGGCTGTGCATGTACACCAGACATTTATGGACAGGCTTTTACTAAATAGCAAGGAGATCTAGCAGCAAATGTGCACATCCCAATATTTTTTTTCTTTTCCTTGGGATGTAAGAGACTTGGGAAACTGGAAGAATCCAAAAGGAAATTTAGTCACTTTTCCTAATGTGAGGAACTGGAATGGGGAAAAGACCACCAATCACTTGCTTTGTTGTCTTGGGCAAGTTGTATAACTTCTCAAGTTTGAGTCCCTTTATCTATAAATTGGGGCCTGTACTATTCAGTACTGTGGTAAAGATTAGAAATAATGTGTGTAAAATGAATAATATGGCACCCAGCAAATATCATAAATAGTGACTGTATTTAGTGTGCCATGAGTTATATTCTTCTGGCTCTGAAGGATTCAAATGTCAGCTAAATGCAAGATATTATCTCCATATAGCAGAAAAAATAAAGGTACAATTATTATGCTTAATATTTAACAATTTGATGAGGTTTGAAAAAATCATGATAAGTAGCTTTCTTATACTGTCGTGATTCTGGAGAAAAGGTGTAACATAGGGCTTAGGAGTTGCAGTTTGCATCAATCTCCCATTGTAATCATCAATTGCTCCACACAATTTAGTACTTTATTGTAGCTCATCCTATATACCATACAGACAGATCCAAAATTTATATATCTAGTCCAGACTTCCCTGAATGCCAGATTCATACTTAACTGTCTACTCTACTTCCCCTCTAGAGTATCTAATAAATATCTCAAATAAACCATGGCCAAAACAGAACTCTTGTAACCCCTCACAAAATCTGATCTCCCTCAGTCTTCCTCATTTCAGGAAATAGCACTACTCTCTACCCTATTTCTAAAACCAGAAACCTAGGAATCATAATGAGAAAGTATAGTCATTTCTATCTCTATATTATCTCTTAAATCTGTCTACTTTTTTCTATCTCTATTACCACCCTTCTGACCCAAGCCACCATCATCTTTCTTTTACAGCTGACACATACTGTTCCCTCTAAAATATTTTTCACCTGCTCTTTATCTAGATGGCTTTTTCTTAACCCACATGGTCCAGCCTCAATTTTATTTTGCTTCAAGTAGACGATCCCCAATCTCAATTAGACTTTGTTATTTTCCTTATAATGACGTATTGCAATATATAATTATACATGTATCCATATGTTTATTCACTTAATCTCTGTCTATTCTCCCCCCTCTCATTATACTTCAAGCTCTCTCAGGACAGACATCATGCCTTTTTAAATTTATCTAATTACCCAGAACAGTGAGTATTTGATGAATGTTAAAAGAATATCAAATGTATTACATGTAGAGCAAGGGTGAATAACCGCTTCATTAGATATTTGTTCACTTGTTCCAAAATATCCTTTTCACCTTTCACCTCATATGCAAGTCAGGAGGTAAATTAAATAGCATCATGAAGACAATTTTACTTGCACAAAATGTAAGGATAACAATATTAAAAAATGTTGATTTTAGGAGCAAGAAGGATTGGGTGATTAAACTATGATTTAAAATGCCTTTTATCATATTTCTCATTCAACTATTATACTACAGTTTATGGTGAGACTATGTTTTTACCATCAGCATTAAGCAAACAACTAGGGTATAGACCCAATAGCTTCAAAACATTATTATTACTGCCTTTCTATCTCATTTTCCCAGAATATAGCTAGAAAGAGTTATCAGACACTATAAGGTGAGCTCCAATGCAAAGGACTCAAAACACATAAAATATTTAAATTAATTCATTCAACAAACATACAAAGTGACTACTCTATGACAGACACACAAGTAGTTATTCCTCCAGGCCAGTCAGAGAGGATCAAGGCAGTGTGCCCCAGAAAGGAACTAACCTTCTTTTCCTGCAGACCTGTTCCCATGAGGCTCGTCACTTAGGCTTCTGCAGCTGGTAGTTGCCAGTTGCTCTTCAGGATCCCAACTGGAGCCCAGTGCCAAATCATGGAGACATTTCTAACTATGTAAAGTGCTCCTGGTACCAAGAAATGATTTATGGACTTGAACTGATGAATTATTTTCCTATTTGACAGCCAAAGGAGGCCATTCAACTGCCATTATAAACCACCAGGGATGAAGCATAATGACATAAGGAAACACTAGACAGGAAAAGGCCAGTTTCCTCAACATGCTTGTCCTCAAGATTCATTTCCACCTCAGCTTTGTCTTAGCAGCTTTTGCTCTTGACTCAGACATCACCTAATTGTCTTGCTGGCTGCAAAAACTCATTTACACAGACGACAATATTTGCTCTGACTGCCTTAATTGACAAATTATTCCACATGATTGCATCTCCTTGAATAAAATAGTTCTGCCTGAAATATTAATACCTATTTATATGGCTCTTTGCTTGAGTTTTTAATAGCCCCTGGTTAACTTTCTATTTTTTTTTTCCATTCAAGCTATGTAAATGAAGCACTCTATTAACAATAGCAATTTGTCTTAGACCATTTGTCAGACTGCTTTCTTGTCATGAAATGACCACAAACTCACCTTTGCAAGCTTTCCAGTAATAATAATGATGATAATAATACTAATTATAATATAGTCATGAATTGCTTAACAATGGGAATACATTGTGAAAAATGTGTCATAAGATGATTTCATCATGGTGTGAATATCATAGATTGTACTTATTCAAACTTTGATGGTATAGCCTACTACACACTTAGGCTATATGATATAGCCTATTGCTCTTAGGCTAAAAACCTGTACAGCATGTTAGTGTACTGAATACTGTAGACAACTGTAACATAATGGTAAGGATTTGTGTGTCTAAATATAATTAAACATAGAAAACATACAGTAAAAGTACAGTATTATAAGCTTATAGGACCACCATTTTATATACAGTCTATCATTGACCAAAATATAATTATGCATGCATGCAATTAATACAATTTATTGCATACCTACAGTACCTACTATTTCCAATCACCATACTAAGTGTTGTTTTTTTTTTTTAACTTAACACAGCAACACCAGTCCCATTCTGCAAAGGGAATAACCTGAAGTTCCAAGGAGTAAATTAATCGGCTCATAGTCACACAGCTAGTATCAGAATCAGGATTTAAATTATAATTTTCTGGCTCTGAAACATGGATGGCAGGAACAAATTGGATTTCAGAGTTTTCTGGTAATCTCTTAGAAACAAATTATTTGTTTGGGCTAGGCATGACGGCTCAAGCCTATAGACCCAGCACTTTAGGAGGCCAAGGTGAGTGGATCATTTGAGGTCAGGAGTTCAACGCCAGCCTGGCCATATGGTGAAACCCTGTCTCTACTAAAAATACAAAAATTAGCTGGGTATGGAGGCGCATGCCTGTAATCTCAGCTACTTGGGAGGCTGAGACAGGAGAATTGCTTGAACCTGGGAGGCCAAGGTTGCAGTGAGCCAAGATCGCAGCACTGCACTCAAGCCTGGGCAATGAAGCAAAACTCTGTCTCAAAAAATAATTCTCTGTTTGGCTAAAATCACTTTATATTTTAATCTATATTTTTGGAAACATTTTCTTCTATGTATTTTATTCAGCATAAGGTCTTAACCTTCTACATTTAAGAACATTTGTGGCCAGGCATGGTGGCTCATGCCTGTAATCCCAGCACTCTGGGAGGCTGAGGTGAGCAGATCACAAAGTCGAGATCGAGACCATCCGGGCCAACATGGTGAAACCCTGTCTTTACTAAAAATATACAAATTAGCTGGGCATGGTGGTGCATGCCTGTAGTCCCAGCTACTCAGGAGGCTGAGGCAGGAGAATCACTTGAACCCAGGAGGCAGAGGTTGCAGTGAGCCGAGATCATGCCACTGTACTCCAGCCTGGAGACAGAGCAAGAATCTGTTTAAAAAAAAAAATAATTGTTCCAGTCAAATCATGTCATAGTAGTATGTGCAGCAGATAATTCTTTAAGCATTTACTAGTAGGGGGGGCTCAGGCTTTGGAAAAACAACCACCACCTGAGGCTTTATTCTACCAGCATCATTTAGTTGTTGTAGGACATTGAGAAAAATTACTTAAATTCACAAAATTTCAATTTCGACATCTATGAAGCAGGGCTAAAATGACAAACATTACAGGATTCCAAGCTAATCAAATGAGATGGTATATATGAAACACAGAGCCTAGCTTCTAGTTTCATACTTTTCTGTTGTATCTAAATATTAAGGCAAACCTCTGTATGGGGAGCAGCAGATCTTGAAGAGCCCTAATATAATTAGTGTTACAAGATCTATACAAAGAAGCTCTCTTATAAATTATTACTATAAATTAGTATCTGACAATGTGGTGAAAACTTTTGCAAAATTATCGAGGGAATTCAGGAGAAAAAAAACAGGTGATTATAGGATGAAATTAGTCTCTGATCTCTTCATGAGGAAATTACAGAAGTGTAAAATATGTAGTAGCAAAGAGTAGAAAGAGCATGAAGCAGGCAGGCAAGTAGGAAGGAATAGAACTTGTGACATGTATTGAGCACTGTTGTGTGCAGGAGCCATTCATGTAATTTGTAACAGGGTGCTTTAAGAGTAATGTTTTGAAATAAACATGGGTTCAAATCCTAGCTCCATCACTTACTATGGTATGTGATCATAACAAGTAACTTATCTTCTCTGACTCTTCATTTCTACTCTTATAAAATATAGGAAATAATCACTAGCCTTTTGAGGATGTTAGAAGCTTTGACTGATTAGATAGTACAATCCTTGACCTAATAAATGTAGTTCTCTGAGCATCTGCTCCACTCTATTGGATCTAGTTCATGGCTCGTCTCCCTCTGTACCAAGCTCCTGGTTTTCATTCCTATGGAAGGGTGCCTTGATGGAATTTTCTCATTTTGCTTAAACCACTGCTTTCAGGTTGGGAGACAGCAGGGTAGCTGAGACTCTCACAAATATGCATAATGGACCTAAGAACATCTGTTCCCATGGATCTCAGGGAACTACATACCTAGGAGTCACAGTCTAACCCCTTCCCAAGAATCCCTTCCCCCAGCACTAACTTGGTGTCAGAGAAGGCAGCCAAGGAGTCAATGATCACCTCAGGTGCTGGATGAGAGCCATTGGAGCGGAACTGGCCTGAATTGGATACATTTGCCATATACTGTTGTCATGTGCTCTAACTTGTTCACCCCCACCTCTCCAAACTGGTCTCCTCCACAGTTGCTTGCGAAATAAGCCCACAGGAATGAATGCTCTCACAGTCCCTGAGTCTACAGAAAAATAAGACTGTTTTTTCTTCTTATGGAACAGTTAATAGTGTTTGTTCATTTCCCTGTAGGGCATAGAGACATGACACAAAATCTTTCCTGGGACAAAAACTGGCAATCTTTTTATGGCTGTTATTAATAGGGTTAATAGATAGCCCTGTGTCATAGGTTGGGGCAGAATGAAGGAAATCGGAGAGAGAAAGGAGAGACAAAAAAAGAGTGCAGAAGAAGGAAAAAAGTCTCTCTATAGACTGACATCCAAGGCCCCTTTTTTCCAGTGATTCTCAGTAGGATTTTTTTGTTCTAGTTCCCCAAGGTCATGACTAGTGTTGACTTTGTTTCTAGAAGGAACAAGCAGCCACCTGCAGGGTAGAGTGTGAAGCTCTGGGAAAGGGCCCCCACAGGCCCTGCAAAGTCCCCAGAAATTCCCAGCATTAGTCATGCCTATGAGTTACATAATTGAAATATCTATTAAATTGCAAATATGTTAGCTGAGAAGGGAAATATTTTTGGTCTTTATCAGTCTAGAATTTTTTAGCTCATTGACATATTAGATTAGCCCCAGGAGAAAGCAAGGATCTGAGATGAGCTATAGAGAAGACAAGCCATTGAAACATTTAAAAGAGGCAGATAAGAGACAAAGATATAATCCAGGATGGGCTGGGTAGACTAGGAAAGGCCAAGGTCACCCAGAAAGGGAGAATAAAGCCTTGGAGGAAAGGCAAAGAAACTGCTGCAAGCCGGTTTTGGTCATGAGATTTCTGCACTGTGCAAAAGAACAGTTAATTATGAAATGCACAGTCAGTCGTGTGAATGTTTCCTTAATTCAGCCAAGAACTATTGACTGCTATGGTTGTTCCTTATTAGGTCACACAAAGGGTACAAATGAGGTACATTTTCATGTGATAATCAGGACACGTGCATTCAGATCATATTAACTGCTTGCTCAGAGTGAACATGAAATAGAGAGAACATAGGCCTACAATTTGTTCCCTTCAGTGCTTCACATCACACTGCTTCAGGGCAGCTTTAAGATGGGTGCTTTATCCCCAGGGCTTTTCCTTTATCTGTAACACTGGAAACCAACTTGCTTCATCATCTAAATCATTCACTTTTCAAACGTGATCAATTTGTCAATATCCCTCCCGTAGTATTACATCCATAAATTGGGCCCCCTTCACTCTTCTTGAATTGACCAGTCTACTGGATGGTATGATTAGGATGGCTTCTGAATGCTGTTCCCAGTTTGTCTATTAACTGTTCTCCAAATCGCTTCAGGTTTTTTTCTTTAAATTTTTTCCTCTCACTGCTAGAGATCATGGAAATAATGGAACAGAGTCTGAGTCAGTGGCACAGTCAGTTGCTTGTCTAAAAGTCCCACTGAATCAAATCTTTAAAGGCAAAAGCCACAAATATGTAGTCCCCAAGGTGAATTTAGCATACAGGCTGTTTTATTTGGTCTACAGAGTACTTTACAATTTAGGGATTTCCACACCAAAATCCAGATTTCTGGCATCTCTTATAAATCAGAGGGCCTAGCAATATTGGATTCTCATGGCAGCAATCAGCTAGGGTTGAGTCAGTACAGCTTGTACTCTCCAATTTTTTCTTCAGTTGTTGCTTCACACACGTGGTCCACCTCACATTGTGGACATGAACTACTTGGCTGCTGGAAGCATTTGAGTATTGTTTTTTATTTTTTTTAGATGGAGTTTCACTCTTGTTGCCTAGGCTGGAGTGCAATAGTGCAATCTTGGCTCACTGCAACCTCCACCTCCCAGGTTCAAGCAATTCTCCTGCCTCAGCCTCTCGAGTAGCTGGGACTACAGGCATGCGCCACCATGCCTGGCTGATTGTTTTGTTTTGTTTTGTAGAGACAGGGTTTCTCCATGTTGGTCAGGCTTGTCTCAAACTCCCGACCTCAGGTGTTCCATCCGCCTTGGCCTCCCAAAGTGCTGGGATTACAGGCATGAGCCACTGTACCAGGCTGCATTTCAATATTGTTAGCAGTTATCTCTGCTGATTTGGTTTCAAATACCAGTAGTAAATGGTTTTCCTTTCAGAATCAGAAATAGTTCTTCCAAAAAACAAAACAATGGATTAGCATATGAACATTTTAAATAAAAGGTTATTTCAGAGATTCTTAGGCCGGAGCTCTGGAGTAAACAACTTTGGAATCCTCCTTGAGTTGTATCTCTTCTTCTGGCCTAGTACCCAAGATTCAGGGACAGCAGACAGAGTAATAGTGGGGTAGAGAAGGAAAAGCATAACTAGGACTTATAAGATGGGGATTCTAGTCCTAGCTGTGCTATTCACTAGCTGATATCCTACGGTCATTGTTTTGAACTCTCTGAGCCAAGATTAATAATAATAATACTAATAATATGTTTGTTGACAATTCCATAAAGTTCTTATAACAGAATGAGATCCCAGAAGTGAAAGTGCTTTGAAATTATAAAGTGCTCTATAAACACAAAGTTATCTTATTTGTACCCACTTAAAACACTTACCAATCAAGCACTCAACCAAACCAAGCTACAAATAATTTTTTAATACTTGCCATATGCTCAGCACTTAGAGACTTAAAAATAAAAAGTCAACAAATCCATTCCCTTAAGGAGCTTACAGGATGGTTGTAAAGATAAACAATGAGAAAAAAATAAGTGATAATAATCATAACCTAAATGCCAAATAAGTGTTTTATTTAAACTGTTGATGTTATAGGCATTAGTAGGACAATAGAGCCAGGTACTCAGTTGACTACTCAGCTTTCTTAAAGTTTGTTCTGTGAAACTTAGTATCCCCAATGCTCTGGGGGCTGAGAGTATTATGTATTCATACAAGTTTAGGAAATGTTTTAAAAATATATCCTGCCCACCCACCACCCTTTTTGTTTTTGAGATGGACTCTCATTCTGTCACCCAGGCTGGAGTACAGTGACCTGCTGTCAGCTCACTGCAACTTCCACCTTCCAGGTTCAAGCGATTCTGCTTGAAGCCTCCTGAGTAGCTGCGTTTACAGGTGTGTGCCACTAGAGCCAGCTATTTTTTAAATTTTTTTATTTTTAATAGAGATGGGGTTTCATCATGTTGGTCAGATTGGTATTGAACTCCCGACCTTAAGCAATCCACCCGCCTCAGCCTCCCAAAGTTCTGGGATTACTGGCATGAGCCACCGTGCCCAGGCCCCAACCCCTTTTAGAAAAATAAAGTACAAATAAAGTACATATTACATATTATAGACACTAAGGTGCCCTGAGATACCCTGCCAAAAAGATGGCTATTTAATTTTGACCTGGCAGATAAACAAATAGCTACAGAACCTCTCTTTTCCCTTCCCCACTCTTCTCTCTTTCTTTCCTTTCCTCCTCTCCTCTCCTTTCTTCTTCTTTCTCTCTTGGAAATAACTCTCTTTACATTTCTTAGAATCAGAGTTCCACAAAACATAACTTGAGAAGCACTTTTCTAGTGAATAATTTTTTTTCCCCACAGGTTCCAAAGGGGAACAAAGTTCTGTCTCTACTTGTCTGCTTTCAGAACGACATTACAAACTTGGAGCCTGAACTTGTTGTTGTACATAGTAGGCACTGATTTATATGTTGATTGATCTTTACCAACTGAACCAACATTATTTAACTAGACATTCATTTATTGTTTCACTTCCACTAGCTTGAAATCATAGTCATAACTGCAATGAACATCATTGGAATATTTTTACTCAATATAAATTATCATACTAGTAGGGGCATATGGCATCAAAACACAAAACTTGATAAATTCTATCTTTCCTGCATTCTTAATTTTTCTGGAGCCTCACTTTTCCTTGCTTCTTTCATGGCACCACCCCACATGCAGAATTAATTCTGTGTCCTACTCCTCATGATCTTAACTAAAGTGCTAAGAGCTAAGGACTAGGCTCACATATACCAAGTGTATTTTTTGGGGATATCTAAATTCTTATAGCGAATTATTGAAGACCAAATTGTGAATGTCCAAAAAGGATATTATAGTGGAATGATGGACATTGTGTCCAATATTTTGGTTTCTGTTCTCAAGTCATGCAACATATATTTGGTGAGTGAAATCATGTAGTTTTTTACCTGGTGGTGATTAAAAAGCTACATTTGAGAAATGGAAAGACCTAGGTTTATATCTATGTTCTGCCAATTACTAAGTATGCGAATTTGGGCATATCATTTCACCTCTCTAAGTTTTAGTTTATTTCTCTATAAATGGGGACAATAATAGTAACCACTGTAGGGGAGCAGGCAGAAAATTCCCCTTGGCCCTCTGAAGATTTGCTGAAAAATCAACTCACAAAAGGCAGAATAGTTAGAGAAAAGCATACACATTTAACTAACATGTATACACTGTATACACAGGAGCCTTCAGAATGAAGACCCTAAGATACAGGGAAAATTGCCAATTTTTATGCTTAGGTTCAACAAAGAATGGACAGTCATGTAGGCATATGATTCGACAAAAGGACTATGATCTAACGCTAATAAGCTGAGTGGGGAAAACCAGCAAGGCCTGTCTGTCTAGATTTTTGTAGGCTTCTCTGAGCACATATTCTTTCATTCTGGACATGGGGCAGGACCCTCTCTGGAATGGGGACCTTATGACCTGCAGTTAAACAAGGTAGGTCAAATAATTTCTTTATGGCCAGTTTTCACACAGAGAAGTGGAGAGAAAGAGTAATATTTTTAGGTTTTATGCTAGCTTTGGGGGAAAGGGGTTCTGGTTTCTATGACTTGCTTTGGGGAAGAGGGATTCTAGTTTCTATGGCTAGGCTCAGAAGAGGGTAGGGAGAACGGGGCTGAGAGACAGGAAGGCAGGAAAAGGTCAGAGACAAACTTGCTTCTGAGTCCTTCAGTTTGAAGTATTGTTTTCTGAGCCCCAATACAACCCTCATATGTTGGTTGTGAGGACCAAATAAGAAAATGAATGAAAACCCCTAAATGCAATGTATGCTGAACAGTGAGCTCTCAATAGATAATAGCTTTCTGGGAGCCCCTTTCATGATTATTACGGAGTTGCTGGCTAAGAGATTACTTCTGTTGTATTATCTTTACTTAGTCAAAATCCCTTCTTTATTTAATTCACCAACACTCCACCATACTTGTATGTTCCACTGTTTTTTTCTAAACTCACCCTCCTCCACAGTGTCTCAACATTAACAGTAGAAAGATAAATAAACTAAGAGCCAGGACCACAAAAAGCCTTTTTTCAAACCTGAATGTGAAACTGCTTCCTCTGTGTGTAAATAGCTGCCATTTTCCACACCAG
This sequence comes from Plecturocebus donacophilus, assembly GCA_004027715.1. Classification (NCBI taxonomy): domain Eukaryota; kingdom Metazoa; phylum Chordata; class Mammalia; order Primates; family Pitheciidae; genus Plecturocebus; species Plecturocebus donacophilus. Next base: position 27,167 of record PVKP010012542.1, read on the forward strand.
ACGAAGGTTTTTCTAACAAGCTATGTCATCTAAATGACACCTGCAAGAAGGCACTACAATTAAACTTTGCAAAGTGGAATTAAAGGCATTTGCTAAAGCCATGCATTTGAACATATTCACCAAAAACTGATCCCAGATCCCACTCGCAGTTTTACACCAAGCTTTATATCCAGATTGCTTTGCTACTATTGCTTAATAGTAATCTAGCAGCAAATCTTTGAATCATATTCAAGGAATAAATCCCTCTTGCTATGGTATTCAAACACCAATGGGTTATGAGATTACCCCTAATGTGTGAAAAGTCTCCAATCAGGGACTCTAAAGCTGTCTACAATAATCAGGAGGAGAGGTGTTATTTGCATATTCACTGGGAAACAGGTTAGTGGTTTCTTCTATGTAGCCAATGCTCACATTTAAAAGTTGCATAAAAGTGTGTATTTGTGAATGATTTGCCAGGTGGATAGTGAATTCCCTTCCAAATAAAGATAACTAGTTTTCGGTTTCCTTCTTGTGTCCATTGTGAAGAATCCCTATAAGTAATGTCTGCCTCTGACCTTCTCAAGGCAGACTTTCTCTTTCTATCCCTACAGACTCTATCCCATTATGTTGCTAATTCTCTCCTACTCTTCTTTTTCCATTATCACCTGTACTACAATTCTCACCATCTTATAACCAACTCTCCTGTCTTACTTTCTCATTTAAATTAGCCCTCTGCACAAATTCAACATGAGAATAAGGAAAGAAAACCCTTAAAATAGCATATAGCCACCTAAAATATGCTGTGGGAAATAAAACTGTCTGCCATAGGCATCATTACCAAATGACCTAAACATGCTACTGTGCACGTTTATTTGTTGTTAAACCCTTCCCTATGCATCTGCAGCCTTCAAAGGTATAAAAATAAATTTCCACAAAAACATCACACAAGTCTGCTATGATTTATATAATAAAAGTGTTTCAGAAAAGTTGCATTTAAATGAAATCCTTCAGTGCAGAAAGAAAGCTAACTAAAGAAATACTATGGCATATACAGAGAAATAATTTCATTAAAGCAAATTATAAGCTTCTAGTTTATCAGTATTGAATATCTGGATCTTTTTATACTTGACCTTATTAAGGCAAATAGTACCTATGTACCTTTAAGAAACATCTGTTTTACTGAAGTTATATTTCTCAAAATTATAAATTTAAAAAGAATAGTCAGAAAATAAGCTTTAGAAATTTGACAATCTTTCAAAATTTGCATAAGGGAAATACGCCATCTTAAAGAACCTCAAGCTACATAATTTTATAATTGAATAACTCTATTAATGTCATACTGAAATTCTTATCACATGCTAAACTTAAAACAAGTATGAGTGATTACTCTTTAAATAATCCTAGCCTTATATTTTGAATTATGAGAAGACAATCTGTTTGTTAATGTTTTCATATTATTGAGCATACAAAGCAGCATATAAGTTATATAATGTTCCAAAAAAGAATAAACTTTCACAGAGCAACCTCTTGAACTCCCATACCAAGCAGCCATTTTGTTTCTACATCAAGCATAACATTTAAACTGTGTGAATAAATACACGAATATGATACTTTTTTTTTTTGAGACAGAGTCTCTCTCTGTTGACTAGGCTGGAGTGCAGTGGGGTGATCTCAGCTCACCAAAACCTCTGCCTCCTGGGTTCAAGTGATTCTCCTGCCTCAGTCTCCCAAGTAGCTGGGACCACAGGCATGTGCTACCATGCCTGGCTAATTTCTGTTTTTTTAGTTGAGACAGGGTTTCACTATGTTGGCCAGGCTGGTCTCGAACTCCTGAACTTGTAATCCGCCTGCCTCAGTCTCCAAAAGTGCTTGGATTACAGGTGTGAGCCACTGCACCCACCTGATACTTTCTTATATGAATGATGACCATTGGCCTAAGGATAATCATAAACAAATTTTGAATTACTTTTTCCAGCTCCTAGCTTGTTGCCTGGCATGTATCATGTACTCAGTGAAAAATATTTATTTAAGTGGTAAGTGAATAAATGACTGCTTTCTCTAGTTGAAGTGTTTTACCCACACACTACCTTGACACATTTTCCCTGGTTAGCATGATCTCTATTTTCATGGCAGGTCTTAGGAATTTAAAGGAAACAAATTGGGGCCCATAAAAATCAGTGTGTGTGTGTCTCTGTGTGTGTGTGTGTGTGTGTGTGTGTGTGTGTGTGTATGTGTGTGTGTATACACTAACATACTCACAAAATAATCAAAACTATGACTTTAACTTGTTAACACCATTCTCTCCTGTAGTGTCTCTCAAAAACGTGATCCTTGGAAAGCACAAAACAGAATCACCTGGACAAAAAGGTAAATGGTAAATTCCTAGTCTTACTGATGTACTTAATTAGAATCTAAGGGAGAAATGAGGATGTTCATTTAAAGATCTTCATCTTCATCCCATCTGAGTTCCTTCTATGATTCTGATGCACATTAAATTTTGCAGTCCTCTGCAAGGTATTCAAATGAAATTTTAGATCTGTAGTTCAACTATACTAAATGTTTAAAGCAAGTAAATTAACATCTTATAAAATACAAAAATAAGTAGCTCTAGCTCTCTTTCCAGGATCTGAAATGAAATAAAAGAAGCCAATGTGTTGTCCACAGAACCCATTTGATGTGAGTGAAAAAGAGTTTTGGTGTTTACTTTATTCTAGTTCAACTTAAAACTCAAGCCAAATACTATAATGTTACAACATTCAGCAAATGATCCAAAATGAAAGTGCTCTGCAAGCATGTCATAAGGAATGGTGATTGTGGTCAAAGTGATGCTTCAAGGTTCTGTGCATGGTCAGGTCACTTATTAATTATGTACAACTGCCCATGATTGAATTTTCTGCCATGAATGAGGCAGGGAATTCTAGTTCATGTTGAAGAAATCAGAAACTAATCAAAAGCAGATCTTTACGATTTGGAATTGGCCCAATATTGTAGTTATTTTGAAAGGTCATGGGGAAAAGAACATGCAATTCAAATCAAAAGAATTATTTAAACTTTCATAGAAGGTACTCTACAAAAATCAAACTAAGAAGTAAAACTGTCATTTATTGATATAGAGAGTGAAGTAATATATAGGTATATTATATATTAGTTTATTAAATATATATTTAAATATATATATATATATATATACTCCCTGTGTTAACATTTAGAATTTTGAAAAAGGCAAAAACAATGACTCTCAAGGATCAAAAACTTAAATATATGGGTTATAGCAATGGACTTAGCAAGTATTAATTAGTTGATTGATTTTAACACTACCTCAAAAAGGTCAGCCAGACCTTTTTTAACCTTTTTTAACAAAAATAAAATAGAAGAAAAACTGTATTGCAAACATTAGCAAGAGTATGTTATAATTAATCAACTGGCTGATGTTGGCATTAGGTGGTTAAACAGGTAATACCCAAGTGCATTAATCATAAGTCAGATAATGCAATCAATATTGCAATTGTCCTAATAATTTCAAAGTTTATCATGGCTTGTATATTATCCACAATAGAAATATGTATGTTTGTACATACAAACATACACACACGCATACTTTTTTATTATATGTAAAGTATACAATAATATGTTTTACATATACATAGTAAAATGATTACTACAAACAAATTAGCATATCAATCTTGTCATATATTTATTTTTGTGGTAACAGCACCTAAAGTCTATTCTTTTAGCAAATTTTCAACATACAATATTCCTTTTACTTTTTATTTTTGACTCAGTTACCCATGCTGTAGTACACTGGCATGATCTCGGCTCACTGCAAGCTTAGCCTCCCAGGACTTCAAGCGACTCTCCTGTCTCAGTCTCCCAAGTAGCTGGAATTACAGGCACATACCACCATGCCTGCCTTTTTTTTTTTTTTTTTTTTAATTTTTAGTAGAGAGAGAGTTTCACCATGTTGGCCAGGCTGGTCTCGAACTCCCGACCTTAGGTGATCTACCTGCTTTGGCCTCCCAAAATGCTGGGATTATAGGTGTAAGCTACTGTGCCAGCCTCAGCATATAATATTATCAACTACAGTCATCATGCCATATATTAAATCACTAGACTTATTCATCCTATATAACTGCAACTTTGTATGTACCTTTTGACCTACCTACATTTCCTTATTCCCCATTCTCTGCCCTGTAACCACTTTTCTCCTCTATTTTGCAACACATTCAACATTTTTTTAGGTTCCACATACGAGATTATAATACACGGGACATAGATAATAATAGGAAAATTAGTCAAAGTTGTTAGTGAGCAATAGTAAGTAGATTTTTTTGTCATACAATTTCTTAGGTCCCATCATATTCATTGTAAGGGATATCTTTTTGGTACTAGATTTTGTCTTATGTCTCTGAAAATTACTTCCTAAAATTCTCTAACAGGTGAGAATATTCTGAGTATATCTCTTCTACTAGCTTACATTTTGTTTGTACTTCAGATTTAAAACACACATGTGCATGTTCTTCATTTAGAGTGGCTCTAAGAATCACTAGAAACAAAAACATCATTCACTTATGGAGAATTTTCCATAAATGATATTTCGAATGCAGTCTAAGAAGATTTCATTCCAAAAATCCAATAGACTCTCATTCTAAAATCAGCTTTCACCTACAAGGAGATTCCACAAATGAGTTAAGTCAAAATTCTAGAGTAGTTCCACTATATATTTTCTGAGATGTTTAGTAATAATGATCGATTGAAGAGTTCAGAATCTTTCATAAAGGCAGAGAACAGATGTGCAGCAATTAAGCCTTTGTTCTCTAAATTATTTTTTCATATTTCATATATTGCTTTTACTAAGTACAACTTATTAATAGCAAGTTTCTCAACTGTTTGATTTGCAGGTAATTCCAAATTCACGAAAAGTTGGCTCTTTGAACAAAATTCTTGCTTCCCAAAACAAATTACACTTAAAATCTCATTTGCCATAAATTTGTAGAACTGATTCCTACCTGTAACTTTCAATTCAGTTGTTCGCCTTACAAGTTTTCCTTCATATTTAAGTTCACATGTATAATTTCCTCCATCTTCTTCTTGAACTTCTTGGATTAGAAGAGCATTTCCTTTCTGTATTATTATGCTTCTCCACAATTTTGGCTTGCATTCCTGCAGATAAAATATTTGCAAGTAAGCAAAAAATAAAAGTTCACAGACTACATCTCACTACTGGCAAATTAGTACTTTTGCTTTTTTTGTATTCTTTAGTTTTCAAAATATGTAACTAAGGAGTTAAGTCAATGACCAAGAAAAATCACAAGTGTGTCCTATTATATCCAATTCAAATATCACAACTATTGCACTACAAGCCACTTTAAAGGTCTGACCCCGAGAGCAAGAAGTCTTTAGAGGCATTCTGAAACAATAAATAGAATAGCACAGAAGCTCCCCAAATATAAGAGAGGTATAGCAGAACTTTAACAGGCACTAAATATTATTATAATGTCTTGGTTCTTTCTATTTGACAGGGATATTTCCTAAGAGTCCTAAGAGGACATAGTTTATTTAGCCACTTAGTATACTCCAGGGGAGTCTTAGGCATTATTAAACATTCATAATAGGATTTTATATTGGCAATGAAGTTTACAATTGTTTCATTAATTACTCCTGGTTATAAAAACTAATACTAGTACTCCAGAATCTCACTCCTTATAGTCAAGAAATCCATCTGGGGGTGGAGAGGGAAGGAATATAAAATATTATGTTTAAGTTAAAAAATTAAATTAAGCTAGAAACATAGCTAGGTAAAATGAGGACACACTTTGTTACAGTAACAGCCTGGAGAAATCATCCACCTACATTCTGAGTTCAGTGATAAATAACCACAGAATAAGATTAAGGTTTTGAAGCCAATTCTGTTACTCTCCTGATAGGAATGTGAGGGAATCTTGCTACCAAGATTGGACTTCCCTAGAAAGGAATGTTTAATACTTTTCCAGAAAATGACAAGAATATAACAATAGCCAAGTATGTAAGAATATTCAGTCAAGTATCTTTGTCTTTTAGGAATTTTCTCAGACTACTTGTTAGATGTTGTCCCATTCTGTCTATCATTCACCTCAAATGTTCAACCAAAGTGATAGCCAAATGCTGTACCAACATCAGTTGAAGTGTAGGGGATAGCTGTTAGGGAGTGCCAAATATTCAAGGCAAAAATCATTTTATTGCCAGGCATGGTGGCTCATGCCTGTAATCCCAGCACTTTGGGAGGCTGAGGTGGGCAGATCAGCTGAGGTCAGGAGTTCGAGACTAGCCTGGCCAACATGGTGAAACCCCATCTCTACTAAAAATACAAAAATTAGTGGGTGTGACTGCATGCGCCTGTAATTCCAGCTAATTGGGAGGCTGAGGCAGGAGAATTGCTTGAATCCAGGAAGTGGAGATTTCAGTGAGCTGAGATCATGCAACTACACTCCATCCTGGGCAATAAGAATGAGACTCTGTCTCAAAACAAGCAAACAAACAAAACAAAACAAAACAAAACAAAAACACCACAGTCTTTTACCATGTAAATTCTATCAGTTAAGGCAATAAATAAATTGATTTTGAAGCAGATGATGTGAATAATAATCGAGAGCACTTTTATCTTCCCCATTATGGTGTATACAACATCTGCATCTAGCACTCCTCACCCCTGCCCTCCATACACATATCTTAAACATTAATGTAAAGTTAGAATCTGTGCTCTCAATCCCCAGCTGTGAGTGCTTATGTATTTGTGTGCATGTGCATGTGTGTGTACATATGTGTGCTTAAGTGATCTGAGACAGCAAGTACTCATTTTTTTTCATGATAACAGCATGTTTTCTTTCATGTTAGCAGGAGTTTTGACAACAAAACACACAAACTGGTGCTTAAATTCACAGGTATAATATTTAAGAGATATGCTTGCTTTATGTTCAATACAACTACCCACATACATTGTCAGAGAGTAAATAAAAGTGATACTACTGAGGGCATGTAGATATAAGAATGCTTCACTCCCTAGGGTCTTTCTGAAGAACAGTTAAGGGCCTGTCTGAAATTATATTATATACCATGTCTGGCAAGGTTTATCACCTATATGAGATTTGCTTCTGAGTTAAACCTTGGGGTATAAGATTTCTGGGAAAATGAAGAAGAAAGTCTGAACACAGAGAAAAAGAAACAGCCCAGCTGCCACTGTCATCATACAATAATAATCCACAATTATTTTCGCATTGCTTCCAACTCTGATAGCCTCAGATTTCTAAAGAATCATTCTGAAGGTCATTAAACAAAAACATGGTCCCTCTGGGCATTTTGAGAGGGAAGGAAAATGAAAACTGAGCTGCTGCGCTTTCAAACAACAGTGGTGGGGGTGGGCAAATAAGCCCACACACTCAAAGACAAATGGTGTCATTTTCTAATGTCATTTTGGGGAAAGTCCATATGCAATTAATTCTAAAAATTAATCATTTTCTCTGCTGCTTTGCTTTTTTTCCAGGAAGGAAAAACTAAAGAGTGCATAGGAATTAGAAAATAACTCCTGATGAAGAACAGCCTAGAATCTTTATATGTTCTTTGGGAAATAGATCAAGACAGTCCCATGTGCTTTCCAAGTTGCTATCTAGCCTTATAAAGTGTTCTTTGTATCCAATAGAGGGCTTTTTTTTAAACTGTGGCATAAGAATATGTGGTCTTCAGGTTCACCAACATCCCTCTGGAGACAATGTAGTATAGATGAAAAGGCAAACTGGCTTTAGGGCAAGAAATCTCTAGGTTAAAATCTGGGGTTCTCCCAAGTTCTGTGATCTTCAGCAAATTTGCTTATGGGAATAATATTCATTACCATGCGAGCAGCCAGAATCCAGAGGCTTGCAGGTTTATTCATTACATTCTTGTTAGGCAGCACTATACGGAGTGGTCATACAGCACAGAGAATTCCTAAAGGTTCCTAAACCTTTCTAATACTCATTTATATCTCTTTAGAACCTCCAGCTCTGCTTGGTGAAAATTGGTGCTAATGAACTAATCAGATACAAAGAAATCTTCACTAATTGGCTAACTATCCCCAACAAAATAATACTTTAACCCACAGAAAATGTATGGCTCCTAAGAAGCCACTCAAACCCTAATTTTAGTAGGTAGGAAGAGGAACTATATTTTGGTAAGAAGAGCTTTAATACTGCCTTTCCCATCACACTATATAGATGATCACCCTGCCTCCACTAATCCACCTTTTGCAAAGTTACTTTGTTGGCTATTCTACCTCAGTCTGGATTCCTATCTAGACTCTCAGAAGTCTTCCAGGCTCTTGGTTTCATTATCTGAACTCATTCTCCCCTAAGCTGCTGGCTGCTAGGCTTACTGCTGACATTGCTTCTCTCCTGTTGACTGCCTTCCTAATGAACAGAAAATATTGACATATGTATTAGTCTGTTTTCATGCTGTTATGAAGAAATATCCAAGACTGGGTAATTTATAAAGAAAAGAGGTTTAATTCACTCACAATTCTGCATGGCTGGGGATGCTTCAGGAAACTTATAATCATGGAGGAAGGCACCTCTTCACAGGGTGGCAGGAGACAGAATGAGTGCCCAGCAAAGGGAGAAGTACCTTATAAAATTATCAGATCTCATGAGAACTCACTCACTATCATGAGAACAAGATGGGGGAAGCCACCTCCATGATTCAATAATCTCCATCTGGTCCCTCTCATGATACATGGGGATTATGGGAACTACAATTCAAGATGAGATTTGAGTACGGACACAGCCAAGTGCATAGGTTAAGCCTCGAGATGTTTGTCTATCTGAGGGCAGGACAAACTAGCAAACGCTTAAATGTGAACAGTCCCCTAATACTGAACTCACTGAGTAATTCCCCTACTATTTATTGTCTCTGGGACTATTAAGCTTCGTCAACTTGAAAATGTTGCTGAGAACCTGTCTTGCTAGAGTTGCTTAAGTTCAACAATCAGCTTTGTTTTGTGATCTGGCTATCACCTCATAGAGTAGTTTGTTGTAAGACATCCTTACTCAGTCAACATAATGTGAACACTTAAAGTTCAGCTTTTTTCCTTTCCCTCCTTGCCTTCCTGAGTGGCAAATGTCCCTTGCCAGTAGTTGCTGGGTTGAAAGCTCAGAATGCACAACGAAGACATCTGTTTACCAAGAACCCTAAAGTAACCTGTTGCCAGCCAAATTTGGATCTTAGTTTCCACCCTGAAATATTTACCACTGTACTCACAGTCTAATTCTGATATATTATCATCATACCTACAGGTGCTTTTTTTAAATCCATTTGATTTGGTGGTTGTGGTTACTTTAGTGCCATTCAGAGCACATGACTCATTCCCCATAGCAAGAACAACAGAAAGATTGATTTCAATATTTCTTCTGATTCTGAAGTTTAACCACAAACCAGCTATGTGACCATAAACCAATCATGTAACCTCTAGTCCTCAAACACCTTTGTTTGAATACCCAATATTCACCCCCTCAGACCAACTTTTCTCCTTTCCCCTGGAGACTATATTCTTCCACAGAGCATCTAGACATCTGTTTAAAAATCTTTAGGGGGCTGGGCACAGTGGATCATGCCTGTAATCCCAGCACTTTGGGAGGCCAAGGTGGGTGGATGGATCATGTGAGTTCAGGAGTTTGAGACCAGCCTGACCAACATGGAGAAACCCCATCTCTACTAAAAATACAAAATTAGTCAGGTGTGGTGGCACATGCCTATAAACCCAGCTACTCGGGAGGCTGAGGCAGGAGAATCGCTTGAACCCAGGAGGCTGAGGTTGCCGTGAGCCAAGATCATGCCATTGAACTGCAGCCTGAGCAACAAGAGCAAAACTCCATCTGAAAATAATAATACTAATAATAATATTTAGGGAAACTGAACTTTCTACAGTTTAAGATGGAAGAGACAATTAGGAGTACGATTGGAAATTAGGTATAAGCTTTGTCCTTTTCAGCCTATCTCTACTCCAAATCCCTTGGATAACCAACTACAAGGAGTCCTTCCCTTCCAAGCTCTATTTCTCCAACTTTCTATCTTTACCGTCTTAACGTTGATATTGGTAGCCCACAGTGGTTAAGAATATAAGTTCTAGACTAAAACATTTGGGTTAGACTCCCAAGTAGTATGTATTTTAGCATGCTACTAAATCACTCTAAGCCTCAGTTGCTTCACTTATTAAAAATAACAAGTGGTGATAATATTTACCAGTTGGGGTGATTATAAAGATTAAATGAGGTGATAAATGTAAATGCTCTGTGTTATAGGGCATCACATGCTAAGACTACTCAATAATATTAACTATTATTCTATTAATTTTATTACCTTCAGTACTTTGCTTTCAAGCTATACATATCGTGTATTATGATATATTAATGATCATCAGGAGTTAATGTGACTCAAATTTCTATAGCAGTCTAGAGACAATACTTTAATCCAAAGTTATCATTCTAAGGCTAACTTCTGGTATCCAGTCTGACATGTAAAGGGCTTAGGAGACATCACTACTATCCTCACAACAAGAAAAAAGCCAAACAGGCCGGGCACGGTGGCTCATGCCTGTAATCCCAGCACTTTGGGAGGCCGTGGTGGGTGGATCACAAGGCCAGGAGTTCGAGACCAGCCTGGCCAAGATGGTGAAACCCCATCTCTACTAAAAAAATACAAAAATTAGCTGGGCGTGGTGGCATACGCCTGTAATCCCAGCTACTCAGGAGGCTGAGGCAGGAAAATCGCTTGAACCTGGGAGGCGGAGGTTGCCGTGAGCCGAGATCTCACCATTGAACTTGAACCTGGGTGACAGAGTGAGACTCCGTTTCAAAAAAAAAAAAAAAAGCCAAACAAATTGAACATCAATGACCTTTTTCAGATATGTTAGATAACTGAGGTCACAAAGAAAACCACTTCCCCAAAAACTGGAGAAACAGGAGAACACAAAGAATCACAGTTCACTGGGAACAGAAGCAGCTGCATGAGCCAGCAACTGGTATGAACTCTTTACCCTTTTCTAGCCTTTGACATGGAGAAGGAAACTATCCAACTATAGGTCCTTTTAGCCTTTGAAGTGGAAGAAGAAAAAAAAGCCAGCTCCAGCAGTCCTAGCCTTCCTGTCTCAACTAGTGGTTAGAAGAGAAGCTGAGAAGCACTTGTGGTCACAGTTCAGAAAAAAGGTCCACTAAAAAGCTGAGACCTAGTCATAATATTATATAGCACTTACCCTAACCCTATCTCTTACCAACACATCGATTAGGATTCCTGTCTAATAATAAGGTGTTACAGTTAAAAGAACTGCACAATTCACACCTTATTTGTCTCCAGGGAAACCCAAAGACAATAGAAGAGTAAAAAACAGGGACACCAGGAAGAACTGTAGCCTCTAACACCAATAATTATAGAAAACAGTAAACACAGCCTTATTGTTAGCCAGAAAAATGTAAAAACCTCATACTAAAGGCCTATTTACCTCAGTTCCTTTTTACCCAGTCAGTACATCATGTTTGGCTTTCAGTGAAAAATTACAAGGTGTATCAGACAAAAAAAAAAAAAAAAAAAAAAACCAGCTTCAAGAGAGAGCAAGCATCAGAAACAGACTAGGATATGAAGTGGTCTGGATGGCTGACTAGAAGCAGCTAGCATTCGTGGCTCACAGAGAGGAACAGAAGGGGTGAGTAAATACAACACCTTTAACTGAAACATCTAGGTACTCACATTGAGACTAATCAAGAAAACAACTTGACCTGTGGAGAATGAAGAAAAGTAAGACAGGATGATGGCCCACCTGGAAGCAACATGGAGCCAGTAGAACCTCCTCTGCACAGAGAAATGGTGAGTGAAAATGTGACCACAGGAAACCACGCTTCTCCCACAGATCTTTGCAACCCTCAGGTCAGTGGATCTCCACATGAACCCACTCCACTAGGGTCTTCAGTCTGATGGACAGAGCTATGTGGATTCTTAGCAGAGTAGCCACTCAAGCATGTGAGGATTCTTTATATATTCAGGCTTTCCAGAAATAGCAGCTTCAGCTCTAGCAAAGTGGGAGGTTAGACACCCATCCATATCCCTAGTAAAGAGGCTATATCCAGGGAGGCTGAGCAGCAACAGCCTGCAGGCCCCACATCCACAGCACCTAAGAGAATAAGGCTTGGAATTCCAGCTAGCCACTGGTAGCAGCACTGCACCTTCCTAAAAAGGAGTTCCTGGAGCCGGGGACAGGGGGAATCTTTGCTGTTTTGGTGACTTAGTAATTCCAGCCTGCAGGCTTTGGAGAGTCTAAGCTGATGAAGTTTGGGAGGGACCCCCAGGCACAGTACAGCTGCTCTACCAAAACATGGTCAGACTGCTTCGATCCTTTTCCTCATCACTGGACAGGACTTCCCAAACTGGGCCTGTAGCCACCCCTGCTGATATTCTCCAGCCAAAAGAAATTTGTAACCTCTATGGGATGGAGATCCAAGAGGGAGGGGCGAGTCACCATGGTTGCTGTTTGTGTGACAGCCATTTCAACCTTCAGGCTTTGGAGAGTCCAAGCTGACCAGGGGCAGAAGGGATTCCCCAGCACAAAACAGCTTCTCTACCAAAATATGGCCGGACTGCTTCTTTAAGTGAGTCCGTAATCCCATTCCTACTCACTGAGTGGGACCTCCCAAAACTGGGCCTGCAGCCACCCCTGCCGGTGTGCGCTGGCTAACAAAGATTTGTAACCTCCCTGGGATGAAGCTCTCAGAGGGAGGGGTGAGCCATTATCTTTGCTGTTTGGAGAACTTAGCTGTTCCAACTTTGGGGCTTTGGAGTGTCCAAGGCAACCAGGGGCTAGAGCAGACCCCCAGCACAGCACAGCTGTTCTATCAAAATGTGGCAGCCTGATTTTTTAAGCAGGTCCTCAATCCCATTCCTCCTAACTGAGCAGGACCTTCCACCCAGGATCTCCACCCACCTCCTGCAGGTGCTTTTGAGCCAGCAACAGGTCCATACCTCCCTGGGATGAAACTCCCAGAGGGAGAGGCAGGCTGCCATTTCTGCTGTTTCATAGCCTCCACTAGTGGTACCTCCAGGTACTAGAAAATCCAAGGTGACTAGGGACTAAAGCAGGCTCCCAGCCTACTGCAGAAGCCCTATGGAAAAATGACCAGACTGTTACAGGGGTGCCTATACCCATATCTCCTTACCAGGTAGGTCCTCCAGGCCTGGGCCTCCAGCCGCCCCCCACCATAGCTATTGAGCCAGTAGCAACTTGGCAACTTCCTGGAGAGAGCCTCTAGGGACAAGTAAAAGCCTCTGTGCCACTACCTCTGTAGTGGAATAGCCCTTGCTACCCTCAGACTAGCAAAGGAGCAAATATCCAAAGGACCTTATCCACACCACCAACAAGCTGCAGTTGACCCAATGAGAGGAGGCCAGTCCATTGTCCACAGGTCCCACACATCCCCTGCTCTACTTGTCACTGGACAGGGAAGTCCTGGCTTCTACCCACAGCACAGGCCCGTCATACTAGGCTGATCGCACTAAGCAATTTCTGACCTGCACCTCTCTTGAGTGGAGCCCCCAGGAGACAAGCAAATGATAGTAGGCCACAACCACTACTAAAATCCCTTCCTCTGCCGCTTCCAAGTTGGGGAAAAAAACGTAAAACACTGAGATCACCCCAGAACTACAGTGAGCAGCCCATTAATGCCAAGTTGCAGTCTACAGCCAGCACTAGAGAGAGAGGAACCCTTGTTTTCAGAGCATTGAGAGCGAACATGGTTGCAAATGTCAGAAAACATAGGAAAGCCACACAACTGAGCAAGAGTCTACCAACTGAACAATAAGCCTGTGTGTCACCTGCTGATCACACCCCAAAGCTTCTACACTAAAAATACTTCATTAACATACCCTCCTCTGAAACTGGAGACAGGAAGTCAGCCTCAAATAAAGACCCTTCACAAAGCCTCAGCCCAGTGAAAACATCCAGAAAAAAGTTTATTGACTTTACTCAATCTACACTGCAGTTAAAGGAACACCCACAGGGAGAGATGAGAAAAAACCAGCACAGGAACTCAGGTAACTCAAATGGCCAGAGTGTTGTATGTCCTACAAACAAATGTACGAGTTCTCCAACAAGAGTTCTTAACCAGGCTGAACTGTTGGGAATGACAGAAATAGAATTCAGAATATGGATAGGAACAGAGATCATTGAGATTGAGGACGATGAAGAAACCCAGTCCAAGGAAAAGGATCACAACAAAATGATACAGAAGCTGAAGGACAAAATAGCTGGTATAAGAATGAACCTAACAGGTATGACAGAGTTAAATAACACAATACAAGAATTTCACAATGCAATCACAATTATTAATAGCAGAATAAACCAAGCTGAGGAAAGAATCTCAGAACTTGAAGACTTATTCTCTGAATTAAGACAGTCAGACAAAAATAAAGAAAATATGATAAAAAGGAAGGAACAAAATCTCCAAGAAATATAGGATTATGTAAAGAAGCCAAATCTGTGAATCATTAACATCCCTGAAAGAAGACAGGAGAAAGCAAACAACCTGGAAAACATATTTCAGGATATCGTTCATGAAAACTTCCCCAACTTTGCTAGAGAGGCCAACAATCAAATTCAGGAAATACAGAAAACTTCTGCAAGATTCTACACAAGATGATCATCCCCAAGATACATAATCATCAGATTTTCCAAGGTCAAAGTGAAAGAAAGAATGTTAAAGACAGCTAGAGAGAAAGGGCATTTCACCTACAAAGGGAATCCCATCAGGCTAACAACATATCTCCCAGCTGCAACTCTACCAGCCAGAAGAGATTGGGGGCCTATATTCAACATTCTTAAAGAAAAAAATCTTCAATCAAGTATTTCATATCCAACCAAACTAAGCTTCTTAAATGAAGGAGAAATAAGATCCTTTTCAGATAAGCAAATGTTTAGGGAATTCATTACCACCAGACCTACCTTACAAGAGATCTTGAAAATAACAATAAATATATAAAGAAAAGACCACTGCTAGCTAATACAAAAACACACTTAACCACACAGACCAGTGTCACTGAAAAGCAACCAGACAAACGAGCCAACATAATAACCAGATAACAGCACAATGATGGAATCAAATCCAGATGTATTAATACTAATCTTGAATGTAAAAGAGTTAAATGCCTTACTTAAAAGGCGCAGAGTGGCAAGCTGGATAAAAAAGCAAGACCCAATCGTATGCTATCTTCAAAAGACCCATCTCACGTGTAATGATACTCAAAGGCTCAAAATAAAGGGATGAAAGAAAATCTACCAAGCAAATGGAAAACAGAAGAAAAGCAGGGATTGCAATTCTAATTTTAGACAAACAGATTTCAAACCAACAAAGATAAAAAGGAGGGTATCACATAATGGTAAAGAGTTTAATTTAGCAAGAAGACATAACTATCCTAAATATATATGCACCCACCATAAGGGAACTCAGGTACATAAAGCAAGTTCTTAGAGACCTACAAAAATACATAGACTCCAACATAATAATAGTAGGATACTTCAACACCCCATTGAGTATTAGATAGATCATCAAGGCAGAAAATTAACAAAGATATTCAAGACCCAAATTTAACTTTGGACCAAATGGATCTCATATATCTTTACAGACCTCTCCACCTGAAAACAACAGAATATATATTCTTCTCATTGGTACGTGGCACATACTCAAAATCAACCACACAATTGGACATAAAACAATCCTCAACAAATGCAAAATAACCAAAATTATACCAAACACACTCTCAGACCACAGTATAATAATAAAAAATTGAAGTCAAGCATATGAAAATCACTTAAAATCATGCAGTTACATGGAAATTAAACAACATGCTCCTGAATGACTCTTGGGTAAATAATGAAATTAAGGCAGAAATTAAGAAGTTCCTTGAAAAAGATGAAAACAAAGATACAATATACCGGAATCTCTGGGACACAGCTAAGGCAGTGTTAAGGGGAGATTCATAGCACTAAATACCTATATCAAATAGAAAGGTTTCAAATCAACAACCTAACATCAAAACAAAGTGAGAAGCAAGAACAAATCAACTCCAATGCTAGCAGAAGACAAGAAATAACAAAAACTAAAGCTGAACCGAAGAAAACTGAGACATGAAAAGTCATTCAAAGGTTTTTGAAAACATTAATAAGATAGATAGTCCACTAGCTAGACTAACAAAGAAGAAAAGAAAGAAGATCCAAATAAACACAATTGGAAATGATGAAGGGAATGTTACTGCTGACCCCACGGAAATAAAAACCACCACTAGAAACTACAAACACCTATATGTACACAAACTAGAAAACCTAGAAGTGATGGATAACTTCCTGGACACATACACCCTCCCGAGACTGAGCCAGGAAGAAACTGAATCCCTGAACAAACTAATAGTGAGCTTTGAAATTAAATCAATAATAAATAGTCTATCAAAAAAAAAAGAAAAGAAAAGAAAAAAAGACCACGACTTGATGGATTCATAGCCCAATTCTACCAGATGTATCCATAAGAGCTGGTAGCATTCCTACAGAAACTATTCCAAAAAATTGAAGAGGAGAGATTCCTCCCCAACTCATTCTATGAAAACAGCATTGTCCTAATTCCAAAACCTGACAGACACACAACAAACTTCAGGCTGATATCCTTGCTGTACTTCAATATAAAAATCTTCATCAAAATACTTGCAAACAAAATCCAGCAGCACACCTAAAGTTAATCCACCATGAAAAAGTAGGCTTCATCCCTGAGATGCAAGGTTGGTTCAACATACACAAATCAATAACTGTGATTCATCACATAAACAGAACTAAAGACAAAAACTACATGATTATCTAAATAGACACAGAAAAGGCTTTTGATAAAATTCAACACCCTTTCATGTTAAAAACTCTCAATAAACCAGGTATTGAAGAACTTATCTGAAAAAATAATAATAAGTATCAAAGAAGAACTTATATGAAAATAAAAGAACTATCTATGGCAAACCCACAGCCAACATCATGCTGAATGGGAAAAAGCTTGAAGCATTCCCCTTGAAAACTGGAACAAGACAAGGATGCTGTCTTTCAGCACTTCTATTCAACATAGTATTAGACGTTGTGACCAGGGCAGTCAGGCAAGATAAAGAAATAAAGGGCATGCAAATCAGAAGAAAAGAAGTCAAACGATCTCTGTTTGCAGACAACATGATTCTATATATAGAAAACCCTATTGTCTCAGCCCAAAAGCTTCTTCAGGTGATAAACAACTTCAACAAAGTTTGATTTGTACATTTTATATTCCTCTGGCATATACCCAGTAATGGGGATTGCTGGGTCAAATGGTATGAAATTAAGGAAGAAATAAAAAAGTTGAAAATATGAGAACAATAAATCAATGTATAAAATTGCCAGCATTCACATACACCAACAATAGCCAAACTGAGAGCCAAATTGTAAAATCAGTCCCATTCACAATTGGCACAGAAATAATTAAATACCTAGGAGTATAGCTAACCAGAGAGGTGAAAGATCTTTACAATGAGAACTACAAAACACTCCTCAAAGAAATGAGAGAAGATGCAAATAAATGGAAAAACATACCATGCTTATGGATAGGAAGAATCAATATCTTTAAAATGGCCATATTACCCAAAGCAATTTAGAGATTCAATGCTATCCCTATCAAATTACCAATGACAATCTTCACAGAACTAGAAAAAACTACCTTGAAATTCATAAGAAACCAAAAAAGAGCCCAAATAGCCATGACAATTCTCAGCAAATAGAACTAAGCTGGAAGCATCACGTTAACTGACTTCAAACTATACTACAGGGCTACAGCAAGTAAAATAGCGGGGTACCAATACAAAGGCAGGCACATAGACTAATGGAACAGAATAGAGAGCCAGAAGAAGACATACATGCAGCCAACAAGCATATGAAAAAAAAGCTCAATATCATTGATCATTAGGTAAATGCAAATCAAAGCCACCATGAAATACTATCTCATACCAGTCAGATAGCTATTATGTAAAAGTCAAAAAATAACAGATGCTGGTGAGGTTGTGAAGAAAAAGAAACACTTATACACTGTTGGTTGGAATATAAATGAGTACAACCTTTGTGGAAAGCAATATGGTGATTCCTCAACGAGCGAAACAGAAATACCATTTGACCCAGCAATCCCATTACTGGGTTTATACCCAGAGGAATATAAATCATTCTACTATAAAGAAACATGCACACTAATGTTCATTGAAACACTATTCACAATAGCAGACATGGAATCAACCTAAATGCCCATCCATGACAGATTGGATAAAGAAAGTGTGGTATATATACACCATGGAACACTATGCAGCCATAAAAAAGAATGACATCATGTCTTTTGTGAGAACATGTATGGAGCTGGAGGCTTATTGTCCTTAGCAAACTAATGCAGGGAATGAAAACCACATACCACATGTTCTGATTTATAAGTGGCAGCTAACTGATAAGAACTTATGAACACAAAAAAGAAAACAACAGACATTGAGGTCTACTTGAGGGTGGATGGAAAGGAGCAGAAAAGATAATTATTGGATACTGGGTTTAATACCTAGGTGATGAAATAATCTGTAAAGCAAACCCTTGTGACATGTGTTTACCTATGTAACAAACCTTCACATGTACCCCTGAACCTAAAATAAAAGTTAAAAAAGAAAGAAACAGATATGGCAGAAATTTTATATTTCTTGGATTGGGACCTTAAAATAAGCATGATTAAAATGTTAATAACTATAATGGAAAAAGTGGACAACATGTAAGAATAGATGGGTAATGTAAGCAGAGAGATGGAAGCTCTTAAAAATAAGGAAATGCAAAGAATCAAAACACTGTAACAGAAATTTTTAAAAATGCCTCTGATGGTCTTATTAGTAGACTGTACATAGCTGAGGAAACAACCAATAAGTTTGAATATAATGTCAATAGAAACTTCCCAACCAGAAAAGCAAGGAGAGAAAAGAATGGAAAAAAGTGGAACAGAATATCCAACAACTGTGGAACTACACAAGGTATAACATAGGCATAATGGGAGTACTAGAACAAGAATAAATAGAGAAAGAAAAAGAAGAAATGTTTGAATTTTAATGCCAAGTCATTCACGTATTGCAGCAGACTGGGTCTGAGCAAGGGATGGTGTGCAGGCGGGCTGCTATGAGCATCTGAGCTGAGTTTTGAACAATATACAAAAGGCAGGCAGGACATAGAAGACAGAAGGAAAAAAATGTGTAGAAGGACACAAATGTGAAAACTTGAAATATACAAAAAAGTTACAAATAATTTTGCTTTGTTGACAGTGGCTGGATTCAAATGTAAAGAGCCTTAAACTCCATTCTAAGATATTTCTACACTGTCAGGGTTCAAATCTCAGCTCTGCCACCATGTAGCCTCTCATAAGGCTGCAATAAAGATTGAGTCATGCAATGCACAAACATACTTGGCACAATGTCAGGCCCTGCAAACACTCAATAAAAAGGAGCTATCATCTAAATGATTTTGTAGAGTCACTGGAGTACATTAAGAAGTGGCATCCTATGATTAGATGTGTATTTCTAAAAGATCATTCTGGTGGATACATTGAAGACAGACTGTAGGAAAGACATTGCTTAAGAAACTTTAATTTGCTTTGAACTGTTTGTATACCTGGGATGCCATTAAAGATATACTCAAGTCCCTTCTAAGCTGAGATTGTTAGAACAATTTGGGAAAGATCAAGAGCAAATTCTTGTTAAATTTTAAAAAGGAATGCTTTTAAAAGAGTACAAACTTAAACAAATCATGTTGATAAAGCAAGAAAATACAATGTCAAAATACAATGCTTGTAACAGTTTTATTCCTAGTCAAAAAATGGCAACAATCTAAATGGTCATCAATTACTGAATGGTTAAATAGAGGTACATCTATACAGTGGAATACTACTAAGCATAAAAAGAAATTAAATATATCATATATAGCATATATCACTATGTCACAACATAGATGGACGTTAAATGCATTATGCTAAGTGAAGGATGGCAGACAAAAAAGCTACATATTATTCCATTTATATGACATTCTGGAAAATGCAAAATTTTAGGAATAGAAGCAAAGGAATTTTACCAAAGACTAAGGCTGGAACGAAAGGATTGACTACAAAGGAACACAGAGGAACTTGGAGTGATAGAACTGTTCTATATCTTACTACGGTGTATCCATTTGTCAAAACACATCAAATCAAATTATACATGTAAAAGGGATGAATTTTGCTATTTGCATATTATACATAATAATATGACCTTTAAAAAAATCTCAGCCTTAAATTAGAGTCTGAGATGTCTTCAGTAACTATATTTCTGGCTTCAATGCAACTTTTCCATTTCTATAGTTGTAGCAAATCTCAAGTAAAGACTTTAATCAATAAACTTTGATAACATGTCTAGTGTATAGAACAGCTATTACTTACATCTATTTTATATGTGGGGAAATTGAGGTCCAGTGATATTTAATTACTTATCCATGTTAATGGTAGTATGATGATCAGAATCCAAGTCCTCAGACTTGAAGCCGAGTGCTACTTGTACATGCCAAATACCTATTAATATTGTATAACCTGCCTTTTTTATAATTTACAAACAGATAACCGAAAAAAAAACCTCCCCACTTCTAATGCCATATCTAGGAACAAAAAGAAGTATAAATGGGTCTTAAATCTTGTGTCACTGACTATGGTTTCAGGGCACACTTAACTGATGCTTTCATGAGCTTTGCAACTCACTTCTTCTGGATAAATATGTCTTTGAAAATTCTTGTTACAAGATTAAAAATTCAAGGTTGCATACAATTTTATGATTACAAAAAAAGGCACAGATTAATTTTATTACACTTCCAAAAGGGATTCAAAGTCTCCAAGCATTTTAGGGAACTATTTTTTTTTTTTTTAAGCAAGCAAGTGTTGATCATTTGGGCTGTGGTATTATGAGGTTTCTAATGACATTTTTTCTACCTTTAGAAAAGCAGTCAGAACATATAACAAGATAATCAGTGCAAAGCTCTTTTATTTAAAAACTCATTGAAATAAGTGATGGCATTTAGAAATGGTCGTTCCTAAACCACTGTTTTTGTAGATAAAATTATCTCTTTACAATTCATTTGGAATTTTTCTTAAACAGGATACAAGAGTCAGAGATCTATTGTTTTTTCTAAGTAGATATTCAATTATGTCTACACCATTTTTAAATAAACCATCATTCTCCCTCCACCTACATTAAAATGAAATGTTACATTTATTATATACTACATTCTCATATGTACACATTTTTATGTTTCTGGATTCTCTATTTTACAGGTCAATTATATTTTCCTTAGATTACTGTTTCAGTTGATGCTGTTTTGCAATAATTGATAGCAACTCATAGAAATGTCCTCTCTCACAAATGCTATTTTTTCAATATTTTCTTGGCAACTCTGGTATATTCATTCATATTAACTGTGTAATTATGTTGTCCAGTTTCAAATAATTTATATTCTATCAAATTCCATTGCTTCTATATATTTTGGTAAAACGTATCTTTTATCCTATGATATCTTCCCATGCGGAAACATGTTCTGTCTCTCCATTAATTTAGATCATATTTTATGTCCTATGATAAATTTTTAGTTTATTTTTAATTGACTTTATTTTTAGTTTTAGGTTTATAGAAAAAATTGTGCAGAAAGTACAGGGTTTCCATATACCCTTCAACCTCTCACATCAAGTTTTCTAAATATTATTAATATTTTAGATTATTGTGATAAATGTGGTCTAATTAACCAATATTTATAGGTTATTATTAAAGAAGATCCACCGTCAACATGAAGGTGCACTCTGTGTTTTGTACAGTCCAATTGGTTTTGACAAATGAATCATTACAGCGTCATACAGAATTGTTTGTCATTCTAAAAATTGTTTCCCACACTAAAAATATTCTGTGATCCATATATTAGTTCCTTCCTTCATCTTTCCTCCATTGACACCTTGGCAACCACTGATTTATTCTCTCTATAGTACTGCCTTTTCCAGAATGTCATGTAGTTCTAAGCATACAGTATGTACCCTTTTCAGACTGGCTTATTTCACTTACGGTTTCACATTTAAGGTTTCTCCATGTCTTTTCATTATCTACCATTTTTTTTTTTCTATATGAATAATGTTTTATTATGTGACTGTACCACAGTTTGTTTAGCCATTCACAAAGGATAAAGGACATCCTGGTTTCATACAATTATTGGCAACTGTAAATAAAGATGCTATAAACATTTGTGTGTAGGTTTTTACATGGATGAAACTTTTCCACTAATTTTGGTAACTACCTACAAGTGCAGTTGCTGGATGTTATGGTAAGCTTACTTTCAACTTTGTAACGAACTGCCAAACTGTTTTTAAAAAGAAAGTGGCTGTATTCTTTTGCATTACCATTTGCAATGAATAATTGTTTCTGTTGCTACACATCTTAGCTAGCATTGGTTATTGTCCGTGTTTTAGATTTTAGCTTTTCTAGTATGTATGTAATAGTACCTCAATGTTATTTTATTTTCATGGGTACATAGATTATATATTTATGATGGCATGAGTTATTTTGATACAGACATGCAATGTGTAATAATCACATGATAGAAAATGGGGTATCCATTCCCTCAAGCATTTATTCTATGTGTTACAAATGATCCAATTGTACTTTTTTATTTTAAAATGTAAAATTAAATTATTTTTGACTATAGTCTTCCTGTTGTGCTAGCAAATGCTAGGTCTTATTCATTATTTCTAACTACTTTTCATGCCCATTAACCATACCCACCTCTCTGCAATCCCCTAATACACTTCCCAGCCTCTGGCAACCATCTTTCTACTATCTATATGTATGAGTTCAATTGTTTTGATTTTTAGATACTACAAATAAGTGAGAAAATGTGGTGTTTGTCTTTCAGTTCCTAGCCTACTTCACTTAACAAAATGACCTCTGGTTCTATCCAGGTTATTGCAAATGACAGAATTTCATTTTTTATGGCTGAATTGTATTCCATTGTGTATATGTACCAGATTTTCTGTATCCATTCATCTGTTGATGGACACTCAGGTCACTTCCAAATCTTGGCTTCTGTGAGCAGTGCTACAGTAAACGTGGGAGTGCACATATCTCTCTGATACACTGATCTCCTTTCTTTTGGGGAGATACCCAGCTGTGAGATTGCTGGATCATATGGTAGCTCTGCTTTTAGCTTTTTTGAGGAATTGCCAAACTGCTCTCCATAGTGGTTGTACTAATTTACCTTCCCATCAAGAGTGTCCGAGCATTTCCTTTTCTCTACATCCTCACCAGCATTTGTTATTGTCTGCATTTTGGATATAAGTCATTTTAACTGGTGTAAAATGGTATCTCATTGTAGTTTGATTTGCATTTCTCTGATTATCATTGATGTTGAGCCACTTTTCATATGTCTGTTTCCCATTTGTATATCTCCTTTTGAGAAATGTCTATTTAAATCTATTGCCCATTTTAAAAATCTGATTATTAGATTTTTTTTCTACAGAGTTGTTTCAGTTCCTTATATATTCTGGTGATTAATCTCTTGTCAAATGGATGGTTTGCAAATATTAATCTTATTTTTATATAAGCCCCTTTGTATCCTTGTTAAATGTATTCTAAAGTGTTTATAGTGTCATCATTTAAACAAGATCACTTAATTTTTCACCTTTACATGTCTAACTGGTTATCGTTTGTAAATTATTGAATTTTTGCATATTTTTAGTAAGCTACTGTACTGAATCTTCTCATTAGTTCTATTTTTTGTTGTTGTAGCTGAGTCCCTTGGGTTTTCTGGGTATGCAATCATATAATCTGAAAATTAAGATTATTTTGTCTCTTCCAATATTTATATATCATACTTCATTTCATTTTCTTATTACATCAGCTAGAGCCTCCAAAACTATGTAATAGTGACAGACAGGATTTCCCATCTTGTATATCATGGATGTAAGGATGCATGTATGTTTACGAGATGTTTATTGCAACACTGTAGTTATTAAAAACAAAAATAAAAATCCATTAGTCGAAGACTGATTTAATAAAATAAGGCAGTTCTGTCCTGTAAATTACTATGAATCAAAATGAATTAGACTTGTAGGAGATATGGAAGGATGTTTCTGATACATTTGTGTTTGATGGGGAAAGCTGAAGCACGATATGTATAGTATGTTCTGTTTTTTATTAAAAAATAGAGAAGGAGAAATACTTGCACATATATGTATGTATAAAACTAAATAATGTATTTTATATTGTATACACATATATACATATATACACACAAACAGAGAAATGGGAGTGAGAGAGAAAAAATGTTAACATAGAGGAAAATGAGGTAGTATATAACAGTTAATGTTAGTTATTTTAGATGGTTAAAATGGAATGGAAGAGAGGATAAAACTAACTTTATATTAATACACCTCTACACTGTTCAGTTTGTCAAAACAATCAGCTTTTAAATATGCACACATATATATACATACATAGATATATACCTTAACTTCTATTCAGTGGTCTCCTTTTGTAAAATTTAATGAATGCGAAAAAAAGCGAGCTATGAGTTTCACTAGACTTAAACAAGACACAATCTCTTTGGGCTTCAGTTTCTTCATATAGAAAATAAATTAGTTATATTAGATGGGCTTTAAGATCTCTATGATATTATAATTCCTCTTAGTTCCACTTTGATCTTGAAAAAATATCTCTTTCTGGGTCATCTGAGTCCCTTTCAACACTCAGAGTCATTAAAGAGTCCTTAGAAAGCATTTCAGATTTGTTTTCTGGAGTAACAATTTTGACAGAGAATTCTGTTTATATCAGTGATGTGAGTGATTAAGTTCATAACATATACATTAAGTGGAGCAATCATAGTGGGATTATAAGAACATTAAATGTCAGAATTTCAGTGTTTGAATCTAATTGGCTGCATGTTGGATAAGTGACCCTCTGTGAGTTATTTCAGTTTCCTCAACTGTCAAAAGAAGATAAGAGCCACCAATAAGTAGGCTCACCTCCTTTAGCTAACTTAGTTCAGATAGAGGAGACACAACTCTGTCCCACACATCCCTTGCATTCCCAGGACAATCAAGACTAAATTACTCAGCCATCTTTAGGCAAAAAATATATATGTCACATTTTATGAAAAGGTAAATCAGTGCTTCCACACCAGTGGGCCACAGCACTCTGGAGTGCTAAGTGAGGGTTACTAGTAAATGGGCACATTGATTTGTATTACTTAGTCCCAAATCAGTCAGGAGGGGCAGAGAGCAGCTAAAGCTCTCAGGGCCAGTCATTCACTCACTTCGGTGTGCCATATTATCACTTTCTATGTGTGCTATTACATAAAAAGAGTTGTAAAAGTGAAATCAACCCAGTTGTCCCATGTAACTGATATTCATGGTTTCTTTTGACTAAATGTAGAAATTGCCCCTCTCAGTCTTAAAACTTAAGAAAGTCACATTTTTCTTATCTGAGTTTGTTTCTCAGGAAACCCACCATTGGGCCCCCAAATAGCATTAAGGAACCTAAACTTAACAGATCACTACATCAGGACAATGAGAAATTCAACCCCTCACCTATTATAATTGTCTAAGCAACTATTTGCTTCATGTTAACCAACTCCTATTCCTTACCCCTCCCTAATTCCTGTTTACTTGCATTTAGTTACATTTGTTCCCTGATACATAAACCCCTGATTTTAGTTCATCAGGGAGATGGATTTGAGATTGATTTCCCATTTCCTCAGCTGCAACACCCAATGAAAACCTTCTTCCCTGGGAATACTCATAGTCTCAGTGATTGGCTTTCCATGCAGGAAGCAGTAGGACTGAAAGAAAAAACCCTTGGTGTTTAGGTGACAAAAGATTGTTCCTATTATGTACCATGACAATATTAACTGATCTTAGTTAACCCGGAAGAAGCAAAGTCTTACTGAAATGGCAAAATTTCACTAAAGGTAAATTACAGTGAATGCTCCAAATTAATGGCACTGCACTGAAGTGCATTTGATTGAGTACTCCCCAATTAGTCTCATCTAGGGATGCCTATTGACATGCAGAAGCTTCTAAAAAGATTTCAATATTTTGATTTAAAAACTTTATAAAAGACAAATAAAACCTTAAGCAACAAATTGATTTTTAAAAATTAAGTCTGCTAACCTTTTGGCTTAGTTATTTTCCCACCCCAAAGGTGTAAAGAAAGCTATCCTAGATAAGGTGTTTATAAAAGATAGGCCCTCAGGTAAAATAGGCTTGCTTCTTTTTTCAGATCTATCCACAATGAGTCCAGGTATCCAATGCTTTGTTGGCCCTATTCTTTAGTGGGCTCTACCCATTACCCTGAACTCAGTTATTTTAGCTAAGAAACTGTAGGTATGGTAAAAAGAAAACCCTATTGAACTAAAATATATCTTTCTGGAATTTAGTTGACTATCTAAAAACTCTTTTGTAAAAAAAAAATGCATATCTATCAAAGAAACTTACCATTTTTATTTGTATTTGTCTGTTTTCACACTGCCATAAATACCTGAGACTGGATAATTTATAAAGAAAAGAGGTTTAATTGACTCACAGTTCTGAATGGCTAGGGAATCTTATAGCAGAAGAAGGGGAAGCAAGGCACCTC
Source organism: Plecturocebus donacophilus (assembly GCA_004027715.1). NCBI lineage: Eukaryota > Metazoa > Chordata > Mammalia > Primates > Pitheciidae > Plecturocebus > Plecturocebus donacophilus. The sequence goes on from PVKP010012542.1 coordinate 53,882, forward strand.
TTCATGAGGCAACAGGAAAGAGAGAGAAAGCAGGAAGTGCCACACTTTAAAACCATCAGCTCTTGTGAGAACTAACTCACTATCACAAGAATAGCATGAGGGAAACCATCCCCATGATTCAGTCACCTTCCACTAGGTCCCTCCCTTGGCATGTGAAGATTACAATTTGCAATAAGATTTGGTGGGGATACAGAGCCAAACCATATCACCATTCCTTTTTTTTTTTTTTTTTTTGAGACAGAGTCTCACTGCCACCCAGGCTGGAGTGCAGTGACATCTTGGCTCACTGCAACCTCCACCTCCCAGGTTCAAGTGATTCTCCTGCCTCAGCCTCCTGAGTAGATGAGAGAACAGGCATGTACCACTACACCCAGCTTATTTTTGTATTTTTAGTAGAAACAGCATTTCACCATGTTGGCCAGGCTGGTCTCGAACTCCTGACCTCAAGTGATCCTCCTGCCTTGTCCTCCCAAAGTGCTAGGATTACAGGCATGAGCCACAGCGCCAAGCCCATTCCTTTAAATTTATACAGTAAGTCATACCTTTGTTGAGGTGCTTTTTGGAACTTTCATGAGAGCACTGTTTGTTTTTTTCTGTTGGTTTGAGCAAATGATAATATAAATTTAGGCCTAAAATCTTAGCTCTCTGCTTATGAGACATAAATTTTTATTTTTTGTGGTTCCACCTAAGATTTGTCCCTTTAGAAATACAAATTTGTTGCCTAGTCAACAATTGCTTCAGGCAATGAAACCAGTAATTGGAAAATTGATATGCTGAATGAAAGAGAAAAAAAAACTATTTTGAAACTGACGAAATTGTTACATGTAGTGGATTTTCTTCTGTCTGTATATTTATATGCGTTGTGTGTGATGTTTATATAAAAAAGCTCTTATTAGTTGGTTTAAAAAGAATAAGTGCTTAAATCAAATATTTTGTCAGAAAAATAAAAACTGTAATGTCTTTTAGTTCACATGACTTTAGTAATATTTGGGAAATAAAGACAGTTTTGTAGGATTATTGCTAAAATAAAGACAGCTGGTCTAAATTAGTCAGGTCAGATATTAGTTTTGCTAAATGTTTTAAGGTTGTAAATTGCTCCTTTGACTTTTGAAAATTGTTAGACTTACCTGCTTTAGAGCCATTAGATTCTAGATGAGGCCTGAGGACACGTGTAGTTAGCCATGCCCACTATGTATATGCTGGAAAGAGTTGGACTTTACCTGCACTTCTGTCTGGTGTCCTAAGCCCCACACCTAGTACATAATTAAAATCACTTACCAGATATTTCAGCAAAAATAAAAATTGCTAACAGTTGAGATTGAGACTACTGAAGAAACAGTTTTACATGGACTATGTGCGAGGAAAGTGAAATGTGCTTTTGGTAAAAGATTATAAGAAGGCATGGGAATGTGCATTTTTTTTTGCCTAGATTAAAGGGTTAAATGATTAAGTTAGATAAGATAAAGCTGAAAGTTTGAGCAAATTGTGGAAGGTTGTGAAAAATTAAACTTGTAAAAGAAATTCTACATGTGAACGTATTGGCTAAATTTAAAGGGGTTTTATTCAGTTTTTTCATAAATTGAACACTGAAATAAAAGCACACAATAAAATGCATCTTTCTGGAATTTAATTGACTATCTAAAAACTCTTTTGTAAAAAAAATTGTATATCTATCAAAGAAACTTTGAGCACTGATATGCTATTTAATAAAAATTTGTAAAGTGTTATAAAAGGTTTATGTGAATCTCACCTTATGGTAAAACTTATTAAGATTAGATAGATTTGTCTACAATTTTTATTAAAAATTGGGGAGGACGTTAATAGTATACTAATGCAAGGATGAATTTGGCTTTCTTTCTTGAATGAGATTTTCATGTAATATTAAAGGATAATGAAATATTTTTGTTTGCCTTTTGAATAAACTACAGGAAAGAAAGGGAAAGACAAGAGACAGATAGTTTGGAAAGCTAAGTCTTCCCTTTATCAATGAGTAAAGGTTTTTGCATCTTTAAAATTTTTGAGTCATTTTGGCTAAATGAATGACTTACAGTGACCTGGAAATCTATTTTATAATATCAAGTGTTTTAAACATTTTACGTATTTGATAGGCTTTCCCAAGTCTAATTTCAGTTTCAAAATTAAGTCTTTTTTGACTGCTAATTTTAGAATGCTACAGAGGGCCCCTGAAGCATCCAAAAGAGAGTTAAACAAGATTATTTGTCATGTTAAGTTACATGACATGTTAAGGGAAGCACCATCAAAACAAGAAATAATGTTTTTGGTTTGTTTTTTTGAGACAGACTCTCACTCTGTCATCCAGGCAGGAGTGCAGGGCAGTGGTACAATCTCAGCTCACTCACTGTGACCTTCTCGCCTCCGACACCCCTGTGTTCAAGCAATTCTCATGCCTCAGCCTCTGGTCTTAAACTCCTGACCTCAAAAGGTCCACCTGACTCAGCCTCCCAAAGTGTTGAGATGACAGGCATGAGCCACCATGCCTGGCCAGAAATAATGTTTAACCTTCTTTAGGTTATATTTTAATGAATGTCATTAATATATGTTCCAAAATTTTATGGGATTTCTAAAATTCTAATTTCTGAGTATATGATATCAATTATAATTATGATTGTTATTGTAGACCAAAGAAATAACCAAATTTCCTTGTCAACTGTGTCTTTATGACTATTTGAAGTCATTTTTAGTTAATTGCTTAATTCTGATGTAGTTTCTGAAAAATTCACAAGCATGTAAAATGCTAGAAATAAGGTGTTGTTTAGAAGGTAGGAAAGGACCCTGAAAAACACTCTTGAATACAGGTTTCTCATAACTTTAGAATTATATTATTTGGACCAGGTAAGAATTCCTATAACTTAAATGAAAAGACTGATTTATATAACTACTAACCCAAGTAGAACAAAAATTAATTGAATACCTAGAAGATACTTTGCCAGATTATCATGCTAAATCAGCCAACACTGACATTGTTTCGATATACAGTTTGAATGAATTCCATGGTCTAAGTCAAATGCCTATGAAAACGTATCAGCTGTCAGTGCTATGCACATAAATTGGAGAAACAACTGGTATTCAAGAGGACATAAGAGCAATGTTAAGCATGGACTCATGGAGAACCAGGATGGCTACCTTGTCCTTCCTGAGTCCGTAAAGCTTTTGTTATTAAAAGTTCTGCATTCCGGAGAGATCCAAGATGGCTGACTAGCAACAGCTCAGGAATGTAGCTCCCAGTGAAAGCGCAGAGAACGAGTGGACGCCGCACTTTCCGACGAGTTTTTGTTGCCCACAGACCAGGAGATTCCCGGGGGAGAAGCCACGCGGGTCGCCGGCGCGACTCTTTTGGCCAGCGCGGCTCTTTTGCCAGCGCCCAGCGTGGCGCTTCCCAGTGCGGAGTGTGCGGGATGGACGGGCTCGGCTGGTCCCATCCCCACAAGGAAAACAGCAATTGGAAGCGCTGAGGACTGAGAGTTTCACAGCGGGCGCAGCAAACCCGGGAAGGTCTGGCTCTGAGGGGAACGGGCGTCCACCAAAGGAAAACTAAGAAACCGAAAAACTTCATCACTGGGCGGAGAGAGATCCAAAATGGCCACGTAGCAGCAGCTCGGGATTGTGGCTCGCGGTGAGGGCGCGGAGAGCGAGTGGACACCGCAGTTGCAGACGAATATTTGATGCCCACGGACTGGAAGATTCCCGGCGAGGGAACCACACGAGTCGCCAGCGCGACTCTTTTGGCCGGCGCGGCGCTTCTCGATGCGGAGTGTGCGGGAGTGGGTGGTGCCCTTTTAGTCGGGCTCGGCTGGTCCCATCCCCACAAGGAGAACTGCAATTGGAAGCGCTGAGGACTGAGAAGCACAGCTGAACCCGGGAAGGCCCAGCTCTGTGGGGAAGGAGCGCCCCCCGAAGGAAAACTAAGAAACAGAAAAAACTTCATCACCAACAAGCCGGATGTCCACTCAGAGACTCAATCTGAAAGTCGGCAATTACAAAGACGACAGGTGGATAAATCCACAAAAATGGGAAGAAACCAGTGCAAAAAGGCTGAGAACACCCGAAATCAGAATGCCTCTCCTCCTACAGGGGATCACAGCTCCTCATCAGCAAGAGAACAAGGCTTGACGGAGGATGAGTGTG
>PVKP010012543.1:0-29247 GCA_004027715.1 Plecturocebus donacophilus
CCAGGACTTGAACTCAGACCTGGAACAACTAGACTTAACAAATATTTATAGAACTCTCCTCCCCAAATCCACAAAACATACATTTTTCTCAGTATCACATTATACCTATTTTAAAAGTGACCACATAATTGGAAGTAAATCACTCCCCAGCAATTGCATAGCATTTCACAGGTTTAAATAAAATATTGGTTGGCTGCTTGTTAAAAAAAAAAAAAAACACCCAAAAGATACATCTTTATTGGGCAGTTAAAATAGATGTTGGAGAAAACTTCAAAGTCTCTCTAACATTTTTTTTATTTCTCTAAGTTAATTCATATAGAGGAATTTTCAATTTTTTGGACATTAGCATTCAAAATAACATGTTATAGTTTAATACTATGCCTCTGCCTTGTTTAATTCCCATGATATCCTGACATAGATATTCTCATTATTCACATTTTATAAATCAGAAAATAGCTTTAGAGAAGGCAACCTGCCACCAGAAGGAGAGACAGAACAGAGTCTTTAGACTCTAAATTCAAATTATTTCTACTAAATTACAATAAAGACCTTAACATTTCACTTAAAAACACAAAACTAAAAGTAAACGCAAGTTTTCTCTTTCCTAATTTCTCACTCTGAACCGACTTCCCTCAAAGGCCTTTTTAAAAATGCTCTGAATATCTTGAATTAAAGGCCAAATAGTGGTAGAAAGAAATGGCCTAAAGGCTCGAAAACCCAATTCCCTTTGTGCCTACCTTTCTAGTATGGACAATCTGGGGAAGTCCCATCTCTCCACATCAATCTCCCTAATTGGAAATTGGGAGTGACAACAAACACATTAACCTCACATTACTGTGAAAACTGTAGATTCACAAAAGGGGATGACTGTAAGTATGAGAACAAAGTAGAACAGGCAGACCTACGAAAAGACTGTCCCCACCTATCCAATCCCCAAACCTGTTACTCATTTAATACCTGATGAACAGATAGGCTTTATAGGTTTCAAAATGTTAATTCTCCAATAAGATTAGCTGTTTCGGAAAGCTAAAACTAAAAAACATTGTCCAAGATTATCTTTGGGATTCATTGCAGGTCCAAATTTTTAAGATTTCATCAAAGTAATAATAAAGAACCCCAAATGCAGTATGTCCAAAACCAAATGCGTTACCTACAGTACAGTACTTCCTCTTCCAGTCTGTCTCTGGTTAGCAGTACCATCTTTACCATGGGTCCAAAATGACATACCTGGTCATCATTTTAAAACACTCTTCTCTCCTCCTGGCCTGCCCATGACATCTTACTGACAAAGGGAAAAGAGGTTGAGTTCTCAGATCTAGGTACAAAAGCCACTATTGCCACTGTGTAGCTGTGGGTCCTTGGGTCACTGCAGTGACCTTCTGTAAGCACCAATCTCATTTCTAAAACAAGGATAATACCACCAACCTTGTAGAGTTGTTATAAAGATGACTGGTTATGTATAAGCCAGATTAAGACCGGGCACACAGGAAGGTGATCAATAAATAGATCATTATTCCTGCCTCAGAACTGCTTTAATTTCTGTTCGAGAACAAAGGAAGAAAGTTAGAACACTGCAGTGGCAGGTACAGCCAGCACTAAATGAAAGCAGGTCACCTCCTCTTCATTCTGTTCCTAACCTCTCTCTACTTTGTCAGTTCAGACCTCATCTTTCTCACCAGTATTATCATAACAGTGTCCTGAACTGATATGCATGCTTGTAATTTGCATGCTTACCAATCTATCACACTTGTTCTAAAGCACCAACCTGATCATGTCAATCCTTTATTTAGCTTCCTTCAATGACTCTTCATCACCTACATGATAAAATGCATCCTCTTCAGCACCAGGCCCTTCCCAACCTTCTCTTGGGATGCCCTGCCCCTGACCCCCACCACATAAATTCTCACGTCCAAGCCACATCATGTCGTTATTTGTTATTTCCCAATTGCTCCATGCTTTCATGCTTCCAAACCTATCTAGAATGTTCTATCACTGATGAGCCCTCCCCATTCTTCAAAACATAGCTGAAACATCATCTTCTCTTCAAAGCTTTCCCTGACCCTAGAATTTTCTTTGGTATTCCGAAGGCCTTTCTTCACACTACATTCACAAGCTGTATCCTAATTTTGCTGGCCTTGTTTCTGGCAGTTATAGCCCGACTGTGAAATCAGGCAAAGGACAGGCTTTATTTATTATGTTTGTATTATTCCCAGTGCCTAACACAGTTTGTAAAAAATATGTTTATTTGAAAATATTTTTGTGATATAAGCTTAATATTGTTTGCATTAATATCAGCAATCTGGAAGACTAAAAAACAAAACTGTCACTATAAAGTATTTCTAGAAACTGAGATTTTTATAAATCCAATTAATTCCAAACATATCATAGATTTTTAAATGCTGTAATAAAACTCATACAAATGCTCATATTGGAAGGTATGTCAGGCCAAATTATCATAAAAAATGGAATCTCAGTACTTATTATAAAACTTGAAGAAAATTTCAACCCTAAGGAAGGAATGACTTTTGACTACGTTCTCATGTTAAATAGATTAAAAAATAAAATCCAGTAAAAGTAGTCTTTTAGATAATGGTAAAATATTTATTTTGGGGTGTTCTTTTTAAAAAGGCATGCTTATCTTGGTTGAGTAGAACAAAAGCAGTGGGATAATCTTACTGGTTATTTTCTTATATTTTAATGGATTTAAACAATTATTTCCTATTTTTAAATGATTTAACCTTTTACAAAATAAAATAGTTGAGCAATTTTGCCTCCACCAATCATCGCAAAAATTAACTTTGTAGTTTATATAATCCATAACTATTACCTACAAAAATCTATTAATGTACTGGATAAATAATAGAGAAATCAAAAATATCACTTTAGGTAATACATGCATTTAAAACTGAATCCATTTCCATGGAGAAAGGAAAAAATACACTGTAGCATTTGGTATAAAAGGAAGAGCACTAATTCAGCTCTTTTTCAAAAATGTTAGAACATGTGATTTGAGTTTTTTTAACTTCCAAATATAACTCACTGTATTTAGCACCTTCTGTACTTTCCAGTATATTAGATAATTGCATACCAAGTTAAAAACAAAATAAAGGAAAACATTTCTGCCACCTACCATTTTCATTAAAGAAATGGAAATATTACACAAACACACAGAGCACCTTGTAAAGGTTGGTATGGCTAGCCCCCTGGAAAGCTGTTTTTTGTAAATTTAAATATTTGAGGATTCAGGGGACGTGGGAGAAGAAAGGAGAATTTTGTGATTATTGGTTTTGGCACAAAATGTGAGCTAGTAATTTTCGAATTCAGCTCTAGAGAACCATGGAGGTGTCTCAGTGGTTGTGCATCCTGAACCCCACATCAGAGAAGCTCCATATTTTTCAATCCATTTTATACACTGAACTAACCAAAGATCTCATTTGCACAAAAATGTTCATAACTTTTAGAAGTCTGAAAATCACTGAGAAAGATTAGCCAATTACAACAGTAGATAATATTGATATCAGCACCTAATAAATAAAAATAAACAAATGTTTAATATGAAAATATGTTTTAAAAAGTGGTAAAACATTAAGAAACAGGCAAGACTAATATTTGTAGTTGCTTTATCAATAAGTTTGTTCTGCTTCTCATCAGTTTTATCAGGCTACAGTTTGTAAAGGGAAGGAACATGCAAGTTAAGCTTTTTAACTTGGTTTTGGAAGAAAGACAGTAGATGATTTCAGCAGCAAACTGGCTGTGAACCCAAAGCAAAGATTTTTGGCAGGGTATGATCAAGCTGAGAGGCAACATTATTGGGTATGTTTGTTTAGATAAAGGGGAGGTGGCTCACATAATATTAAGGTAGGGTACGTACCTTTTCTACATTGGAGAATCTACATAAGAAATTATACCTATTCCCAAGAACACTCCTGATTCTTAACATCTTACTCTCTCCCATGTTCTACTTCCACACTAATTAAGGCCATCAAAAATAAGAAATAGTACTTAACTACAGTAATTTATGAAAACAGTCATTTTCTATATAAATCAGACTATTTAGAACTTTGCCATTCTACATGCTTTGTTTTCCATGATGAAAAAAACTACAGAACTAAAAGCTTCCTTGCCAGTGCCCTGATCCACAGTACCAGGAGGCAGCTGTGATGGACCCATTTCTTCTACCATTACCTCTCTTTCCTCAGCCCCTAGTATGAGTGGTTGAGATAGTGACTGAGAAGAGAAAAAATATCAAAATCATCTAACAAGAATCCTATTTCTTCCCATACTAAAAAGCTTGTGTAGCTTGTGAAATGATTTTTCTATTTACCAAACTTTCTATAATGTGGAACATTGTTTCTTAATGCTTATTACTTTACAATAGAGAATGTAATTGAGTCTCTCCACATTAAGACTCATTAATTTCAAAAGATGAAAGATCAGAAAAAAGGCTGGGCACAGTGGCTCACACCTGTAATCCCAGCACTTTGGGAGGCCGAGGCGGGCGGATCACTTGAGGTCAGAAGTTTGAGACCAGTCTGACCAATATGGTGAAACACCATCTCTACTAAAAATACAAAATTTAGCCAGGCATGGTGATGAGCGCCTGCAATCCCAGCTACTTGGGAGGCTGAGGAGGGAGAATCACTTGAACTCAGGAGGTGGAGGTTGCAATGAACAGAGACTGCACCACTACACTCCAGCCTAGGCAATGGAGATAGACTTCTTCTCAAAGAAAAAAAAAATTTATATATATAGGAAAAAACACTAATTAGTATTTGCATTTTGAAATCAAACTATATGACTACTCATTGATAGAAACAATGCTTTCCATTTGGCTAAAAATAAAGTCAGTCACAAGATGAATAATTTTAACTACTTTTAGAAAAGGAACATTCAGTTCCTAACCTAAGTTCCTAATATCAGTAACATTTAGTTCCTAATATCAGTGGATACTCTTTTGAAAGTTTAGAAATAAAAATAATGCTAGTTATTGTTCTAAAACAGATGCTCTAAAACAGATGCATGAAGCCAAATGTCATACATCTACTCTCCAAACTTTGGTCCCTTAATTATTTAACATGTAACTGACCTATCCAACAAAATATTAAGAATCACAATTCTAGCTTCTTCCCTATGGTAAATGACAGCAATTCTTTATCTATGATAGCATGCTAATAAAACACTGATACCTGCAAGAAAAGTATAGAGACTTAGAAAAATGACCTACATACAAGACTGTACAGACTTTCTCATGCTATTTTCTGGACTTAGAGACAAACCAGGAGGACAAGTTCTTGTGGTTTATTTTCAACTAGGTTAAATATGCAAATTCTGTGTAAGTTATGTATTGATATTAATTTCCTCAAAAGAAGATCTGACATAAAACATCTAAAGGCGTAACAACTTAAAAGTTTCTGCAAGATCCAAAAATGTCTTCTTGCTCTGAAATTAATATTTGAAACAGACTAACACATGAGCTAGATGCCTCAATCCTTTTTAATATAAAGCAAAGTATATATTTTTAACAGATTTTGATAGTCTATACTTTCAACAAACTGTCAAACTTTCATCTGACTGTAACTCCTTCCTCTTAAAATATATAAATTTTATTTATAGCACATTTATATCATTAAAATCACTACTAAATGTACAATATAGGCAAGAGTAGTCATATTTGTGTTTTAATACCTAACAGTTATTTTCTGATTATAAAATCTATCTCTTCAAAGAAATAACCACACATTGGTATATTTTTCTATTTTTCAAACCAAGACAAAACTGAGCTCATCCTTGATATATATAGTTTTTTAAAACTGGAGTTTTTAAAGTGATTTCTACATTATCTTTCTTTTTTTTTTTTGAGACAGAGTCTTGCTCTGCAGGCGCCAGGCTGGAGTGCAGTGGCATGATCTCAGCTCACTGCAACCCCCGTCTCCCGGGTTCAAGCAATTCTCCTGCCTCAGCCTCCCGAGTAGCTGGGACCACAGGTGCACGCCACCATGTCCAACTAATTTTTGTATTTTTTTATTAGAGACGGGGTTTCACCATGGTCTTGATCTCTTGACCTCATGATCCACCCGCCTCGGCCTCTCAAAGTGCTGGGATTACAGGCATGAGCCACCGTGCCTGGCCTCTACATTATCTTTCTACCCAATATGCACTATCAGAGGAGATGCAATTCATGACTTGTACCACCTGAGGGCACTCCTAAAATCTTTAAAAAACCAAGAATCACATTTTCATCTGCTAGGAAGGAGACCTAGTCCTACTTCAAATTCATGGGCTCAGTAATGGTCTCAAAAACATCTTTGAGAAAACGTATGTGTTTCTTTACACAAAGATGATAAATAAGCATAATTCCTATCCACTACATCTTCTCTGGGCAACAATAGAGTTTCTAAAGCAGGATGAAACACACCTAAATACTTCAAATAAAAGGGTTACAGAATTAAAGAGAACTAAACTCACAGGATTATCTTTCTAGATTATACATTTATCATCAATAAAAAGTTGACATTTCTATAGAAAATAAAAGTTCAAGAACTACTTCAAATATATACATGATCAAAAAGTTAACAAAAAGATTTGCTTTAACATATACGTGGCACTTCAGTTCAAGAATACAAGTAAACCTTTAGTTTTGCTTTGGCTCTGGAAAAAAAAAAGAAAGAAAATACAAGTAAACCATGGGCACCTTACCTGTTTCCTGTGAATTTAACACTTCTAAGGCATGCATCATGGCACTTGCGAAGACATTGGCATCCTCTTTGCTGCCAAAGTTGAGACCATACACCTGTCTAGCATCTCGCCACTGGTGGAAGGTCTGTGTAGCTTGATTGTACTTCAACCCTTTAGGAATGGCACAATTTATCACGACCTACAAGACAATAATTCTTTATAAAGTCAAGCCAATTACTGGTAAAATCAAGGATGTCAACAAATTCTGATTGTGCATATTAGTTCAAATGTGTTCCTAACAGACCTTGGCAAACACATTAAACATTTATCTGGGGTACAATCTACAGATATATCAGTCTGATAGAAGTTAAGCTTTCTGCTGATGCAAAGGTCTACCATAAAACAGTAAATCAGCAAAACAAAAGAAAATCTATTTCCCTCATTAAATATATTTAAACTTGTTTGCTGAAGTATCACAATTACAAAAAAGTATACACAACTTAAGAGTGTATCTCAGTGAATGTTCACATGAAGTCAATACCCTGATTAAGAAATCAAACAGTAACACCAGAAGCCCCTCTTCTTAACTCCTCCCACCTCCCAAAAGGTACTAGCCACACTTCTAATATCATAAACTACTTTTGTAGGTTTTTGGATTTTATATAAATGGAGTTATACAACATGTATTATAATGTATCTTCTCTTTTTTCTTTTTTGAGACAGAGTCTCACTCTGTTGCTCAGGCTGAAGAACAGTGGCACGATCTCGGCTCATTGCAACTTCTGCCACCTGGTTCTCCTGCCTCAGCCTCCCGAGGAGCTGGGATTACAGACAACTGCCACCACGCAAGGCTAATTTTTGTATTTTTAGTAGAGATGGGGTTTCACCATGTTGGCCAGGCTGGTCTTGAACTCCTGATTTAGTGAGCCATCCACCTTGGCCTCTCAAAGTGTTGGGATTACAGGCATGAGCCACTGTGCCCAGCCATAATGTATCTGCTCTCTTATCCTCAAAAATTCTGTTTTTAAGAGCCATCCACTTGTTACATGCAGCTGTGGTTTGTTCATTTTCATTGCTTTATGGTATGCCTTTGAATACATCATGTTTATTTAACCATTCTCCTGTTAATGAACATTTGGATTATTTGCAGTTTGGGCCATTACAAATAGTGATGTTATGAACTTCCTACCGAAAATCTTTTGGTATAAAAAAGCATTCATTTTTGTTGGGCATATACCCAAGAGTGGAAATATCACAGGATATGTGTATGTACTAGTAATTTATACTTCCACAAGAGTATACAAGAGTCTATGCTACTTCCACATACTATGCAGCATTACAACTGGTACTGTCAGTCTTTATTTTAGCAATTCTGGTGGGTATGATGCTATATCATTGCAGTTTTAGTTTGCATTTCCCTGATTTTTATTAGCTATCTAGATATCTCCTTTTGTGAATAACTGCTTGAAGTAAGTCTCTTGCCCATCAAGTGTCTATGTGGCTCTATTTTCTCCTACAGATCCATATGCTTATCTTTTTGCCAACTCTATAGTGTCTTAATTATTGTAGCTTTATATGAAATCCAGATGACCATCAGAGTGTCTTCCTATTTCATTCTTCGAAATTGCTTTGGCTCTTATCAGTCCTTTGCATGTTGCAAGTTTTACATTCTGATTATCAGTTTCTACCAAAGAAATTTTAGGGACTTTGAGGTTGCACAAAAGCTAACATATCAATCTGGGGAGGGTCTTGAGTATCGATATAGGGTCTTCAGTATCTTTCATTAGATTTATTATTTTATATTATTAATAGAGTTCTAAGTATTAGAATCTTCTATTATTCCTAATAATTTACATTAAGGTTTTTACCTCTAAATACACAACCATGTCATCTGCAACTGTCAGCTTTATTTCTTCCTTGCCAATCTGTGCACAGCATATTTCTTTTTATCTTCATACACTGGCTAGAAAGCACAATACAATGCTCAAAAGAAGTGTTCATAACAAGTATCTTTATTTCCTGATTTTAGAGGGAAAGCTTTCTCAATTAAACCATTAAAAATATAATCTTTTACGCAAAGCGAGGTGGCTCATGCCTACAATTCCACCACTTTGGGAGGCCAAGGCAGGTGGATCACTCGAGGTCAGGAGTTCAAGACCAGCCTGGCCAACATGGCAAAACTTGTCTCTATTAAAAATACAAAAATTAGCTGAGCATGGTGGCATGTGCCTGTAATCTCAGCTACTTGGGAGGCTGAGGCAGGAGAATCACTTGAATCCAAGAAGCAGAGGGTTGCAGAGCTGAGACTGTGCCACTCCATTCCAGCCTGGGCAACAAACTGACACTGTCTCAAAAAATAAATATATACATAAATAAATGACCTTTCATGCAATAATTTTATTGATACCTTTTATTTGGGGAAAAACTCTCCTATTACTTGACAGCTCAGAGTTTTCGTCATGATTGAATACTGCATTTTATCGAGTGCTTTCCAACATCTCTTGAGGTGACTGGCTTTTCTGTTTTTATGCAGTAAATTACACTGATGATTTTCTAGTATTAAACCAATCTTACATTCCTAGGATAAACAATCTTGGCCCTCACATATCAATTTTTACACATTTCTAGATTTTTGTTTGATACTGCTCTGTTTGAAATCTTTACATGTACTTTTATGAGTGAGATTGACCTGTAATTTCCTCTCTGTTGTATTCATGCCAGGTTTTGATACCAAAGTAATGCTGGACTCAAACTGAACTGGCACTGTAGAGTTGGCAAAAAATATAGGCACCCTCTTTTGTATTCTCTAAAAAAATGTATGTAATACTGGTGTTCTCTAGTTGTTCTGTGTTTTCCTAGGAATTTCTATGTTTCATCTAAATATTCAAAATTAGTAAAATAAAGTAACTCAAAATGTCCCCTTAATCACTTAAATGTCTGTAAGATTCACAGTGATGTCCCTTCTTTCTTCATAACGGTTATTTAAACTCTTTTTTTTATGAGCTGTACCTCACAAGGACTTTAGAGACAAACCTCTCTTTAGTATGTTTGCTTTCTCCTGCATTAATTTCTGCTCTTATCTTCATTGTTACTCTCTTTCTATTAATATTTTATATGGCTTTAACAGCCTATTCTTTAATTTCTTGAGATGCAATCTGAGGCTGGCTGAAAAGTCAACAATACTTCTTTTCTAAGATAAACATTTTAGCCTCTAGAATTTCACTTTAATCACAAGTTTAGTTGCATTCTATTGGTGTTAATATACAGCATGTTCATCATTATTCAGCTCAACTAACTTTTCTCACTTCATTGTGATTTCTTCTCTGACTCATGGGCTATTCAGAAAGGTATTTCTTAACATCCACATCTATGGGATTCTCTATCATCTTATTTCTAGATTTCCAGATTAATTCTGCTATGACCGCATACTTTGTATGATTTTAATCCTTTGAAATTTGTTGACATTTTCTTTAGGACCAAGCATATATACAATTTTGAAATTGTGACATGTGTATTTGAAAGGTATGTGTGTATATATGCCAATTAGACTAGGGAGGTAACTGTGTTGTTCAAACCGTCTATATAGTCTTACAGACCTTTTACTTTTTTCTGACTGCCTGTTCCATCAGTTATTAAGAGAAGTAAATTAAAGACTCCTGCTGTGACTCGCAAATTTGTAACCAGAACAATAGGAACTTTGAGATCTCTGGTTCCAAAATGGCAGCACAGAAGCAAGCTATGGAAAAAACTGCAATTACTTTTGCACCAACCTAATAGTTCCATACTCTCCCTGCACCCTCAACAAAACAAAATCAAGTATACAGCACCAAAATTATCACCAGCAATATCCTACAACTCAAATATGAGTAGGAGACAGTTCCTGGAGATACAAAGAAATGAAAAAGATCTCACCAGACAGTAAGAGAATCAGACCTCCGTATCTACAACGGCCCTGCCCCCAGCTTGCTGACCAAGCACACAGAAAATCTTCCCCAAACTCATGGCTTCTACACTGGAAAAAGTGAGACCAAGGTAAACAATGAACTTCTCCACCATCCTGGATTCAGGGCAAAAGACCCATCTGTTGTCTCAAACCATGGGAAGCACTGGGAGCGCCAGAAGGGAGAAACATCCCTGAGGACAGCCAGATACAAAGTGGAGAAGCAGGACCAGCCCAGAAAGTCTGCTCTGTAACTCGGCCAAAAGAGACACAGAGTCAAAGCGGCTGTTCAGCAGCACCATGCTGTACCCTAGCCAGCCTTCCCCCACACCACCAGGACATTTCCACTGGGACCTCATCAGTTTGGGATGGGTAGCACTCTGATTGTTTACTAGAACCTAGGTAAATCTAGACTTCTTTTTTTGAGATGGGAGCTTGCTTTGTCTCCTGCTGGAGGTGGCTCATGCCTGTAATTCCAGCACTTTGAGAGGCCAAGGTGAGTGGATCACCTGAGGTCAGGAGTTCGAGACCAATATGGCAAAACCCTGTCTCTACTAAAATACAAAAATTAGCCGGGTATGTGTGCCTGTGATCCACCTACTTGGAAGGCTGAGGCAGGAGAATCACTGGAATCCGGGAGGCAGAGGCTGCAGTGAGCCAAGATCACAACACTGCACTGCAGCCTAGGCGACAAAGTGAGACTCCATCCCCCCCCAAAAAAGGGTTAAAATGTTATGCACATTTTACCACAATATAAGGCTGGAGTGCAGTGGCCATTCACAGGCACAATAATGGGACATAACAGTCTTGAACTCCTGGCCCTAGGCAGTTATCCTGCCTCAGCCTCCCGAATAGCTGGGACTACAGGTACAAGCCACTGCACCCACCCTCCTGACGTGGTTTATATAAATACTGGGGTGGGTGTGTCACAACTCCTTAGAGACTAGAAACCCAAAGCTACTAAAATTTAACATTATCTGAAAATTAGAAGACGCATTTTAAAGCAAATCAGTATCCCTGATTGGCAAATAGCTTAAAATGGTAGACAAGAGAAAAGATGAGTTACATTTACTTTTTCAATTGTTAATGACAGAATGTTAGAAAAACTTGTGGAAAATATTACTAGAATCAAAATTATATAAACTACTGTTTCTTTTTTCCATTTTAAATCTGACTTGACTCATCTAACCACTGAGGATAGACAGTACTGCAAAAAATCTTTAAAAGTTTTAAAATTAAGTATTTTCATTTAATAACTACTTATTGGATATCTACTGAGCATGCTGTGAGGTTTGGACTACATCATAATCCTAAATTCTGTGCTTCAGATCCAGTGGGCTTGCATCTAGACTGGTGGTGATGTTCCATCCTACACATGCCTATCCATTTTTAGCCTGACCATAACAGAGTAAACAGTGCAGTAAACACCCACACTTCCTTGTGACCTGACTCAATATCTTATCTTGTCTCTGAGGTCATCCATGACCCTTTCTCCTATCTTCTCAACAAACTAATGACGCTTTTATGCCCTCACTGTGCTCTATTTTACACTTGTCACAACTGACACATTTAACTGTTGTTATTTGCTTATGTGCTTAACATTCCCATTCTTTACTGCATCTTTCATTCAAGGTCAGAAATGATATTCTATATAAAACCCAAGCATAGGCCAGACGCAGTTGCTTGAGCCTGTTACCCCAGCACTTTGGGGGGCCAAGGAGGGTGGATCATGAGTTCAGGAGTTTGAGACCATCCTGACCAACATGGTGAGATCCCATCTCTACTAAAAATACAAAAATTAACTGGGTGTAGTGGTGCACACCTGTAATCCAGCTACTCGGGAGGCTGAGGCAGGAGAATTGCTTGAATCTGGGAGGCGAGGTTGCAGTGAGCCGAGATCGTGCCACTGCACTCTAGCCTGGCAACAGAGCGAGACTCCATTACCCCAAAAAAAAAGGCATAGTACCCATAAGCACTTAACAAATGTTAGGCTGGAAAATGAAGTTATCTTAATATATTTATATAACATATTTATATAATTTGTACATACTCAATTTTCTAAGTAAATGTTGGGTGGTTTTAACAGCTCTTACTATAGAAAGTTTAGATGTTTAGTAAGTTATAGTAACATGTGCCCACTTAGAACAGACTGACCACCATTAAGATATGTAAGAATGATGGCCAGCCACAGTAGTTCATGCCTATAATCCCAGCTACTTGGGAGACTGAGGCAGAAGGATCACTTGAGCCCAGGAAGTCAAGGTTTCAGTGAGCTATGTGGTCACACCACTGCACTCCGGGCCTGTCCTTTTGAGACAGCAAGAGAATGTCTCAAAAAAATAAAAATAAAAAAGAAATGCAATAATGAAAGAAAGAAAACCAATTATTTATTAGATTTATTCTTAGGTATGGTGTTTAAGTATCATTAGAATAATAAATCATATTTTTCTAACTGTTTATTGCTTAGTTATAAAAACTGCAAGTGGTTTTTATATACTGATCATGTAACCAGCAACCTCACTGAACAATCTTGTAAGTTCCAACAGTTTATCTGCAGTTACTCCTGGCAGATTTTTATGCAATTCTACATCATTGGTGAAAGGCCAGCTGTTTCTTTCTTATCAATTCTTACACCTTCTATTTCTTAATCTTTGTATTGGTAGGTTATCTAATACCTCCTCTGTAACACTAAATGAAAGTGATTAGAACTGAAATTCTCAACTTTTTCACAAGTTTAACAGAAATGCTCTGGACACTGTACCATCCTGTAAGATACCTGCTATATGCTATTTTCCACCCATATCGGCTTAAGAATATTAATTTTATGCCTAATGTGATGAGAATTGTTATGTATTGATTGAAATTTTATCAAATGCTTTTCCTGAACATTTGCTTTTGTAGGTTTTTCTCCTGGTAAACAACATTAGTAAGTTACCTAATGTTAACCATTCTTATATTACTAAGGCAAACAGAGATAAGCCCTATTTGATCAAGAAGTGGTTTTGTTTTTACTCATTACTACATTTGGCCTGCTAATATCTTATTGAGGACTACTGTATCTAGGTATATATTCATAACTGAAGACTGGCTTATTATTTTCCTCTCCCAAACTTGTTCTCCTATGTTTTGGATATAAAAATTATATAAGCCTTATAAAATACCATTTTCATAACAATGGTTGCAGAAAATATCTTGAAATTTGTAAATGCTCTGGACTCTCCTGCAGCTTTTTTAAAATTTGGGGGACAGATTATTAACCATTGCTTTATTTCATGATTGTAGGTCTATCATGTTTTCCTATTCTTCAGTTTTAGAAAAGTTATGTTTTTCTACAAAATGGCCCATTTATTGGCATAAAGTTTTTCATAATGTCTTATTTCCTTCAGCAACTATAGTGTTATTCTGTTTTTCATTCCTAAAATTGGTTATTTGTACTGTTTCTTTTTTTGTTTGATTCTGCAAGTTTTTTTGTTGCTGTTGTTTTTTTGACATGGTTTTGTTCTATCTCCCAGGTTGAAGTGCAGTGGTACAATCATGGCTCACTACAGTCTCCACCTTCGAGACTTAAGTGATCTTTCCACCTCGGCCTCTCAAGTAGTTGGTACTATAGGCACACACATTTACCTGACTAGTTGTTAGGGTTTTATTTTATTTTATTTTAGAGAGGGAGTTTACCTCTTGTCGCCCAGGCTGGAGTGCAATGGAGCGATCTCGGCTCACTGCAACCTCCACCTCCCAGATACAAGCAATTCTCCCATCTCGTCTCCCAAGTAGCTCGGATTACAGGCATGTGCCAGCATGCCCGCTAATCTTTCTTTTTCTTTTTTTTTTTTTATCTAGCAGAGACAGGGTTTCATCATTTGGCATGTGCCACTGTGCCCGGCCTGTTTGGGTCTTAAAAAATAGTTTTGTAGAGCCAGAGTCTCACTATGTTGAAAAGGCTAGTCTTCAGCTCCTGGGCTCAAGTGATCCTCCTGCCTTGGCATCCCAAGTGCTGGGATTACAGGTATGAGCCACCATGCAGGCTAGTTTGTCTTTTCAATGAAGCAGCTTCTGTATTAACAAATATTATTTATTTTTATTTAATTAATATCTTTGTAATATTTTCTTCTGCTTTCTTTGGGTTCAGCTCATTAATTTTTAATTTCCCTTTTTTTCCTACTACATACAGTTAAGACTTGTCCCTCTAAGGAGAGCTTTGAGACGTAATATCACTCAGGTCTCAGTGTTTTCTTATTTTCTAATATTCATAATAATTTCCTCTTAATGTCACAAATGATTTAGAAGCATTGTTTTAAATTTTTAAATGTTTTAAGAAATATTCTATTTGTCAAAATCTAAGAGTCATAGGATAGTTTACTTCTCCTAGAAATAAAAATTGTACTGTTTCATATGCAAATTTCCTAGCTTCAATTTCTGATTATCTTCAAATATTCTTTTTCATTTTTGTAAATACAGGATTGTTCATCAGTACTTTCAAATAACCAATTCACTAAATTTACCAAAAATGTAGTTACTTTACAGCTATTAAAGTTTGTAATGTTGTATTAAGAAGGTTCAACAATTTCTACAAAATCTTAACTGTCTAGTTCCTCCCCCTCACCCCCACCGCCCCATAATAGCATCTTGGGGACTATTTGATTTGTCTCTGGCCTAAGTCGCTGCTGGAACAAAGACAAAGATGAAAGAGTGCTCAGCAGAAAGGACAGAAGGAGCTCTTGGTAAAAAGCCTGTGGAGACCAGAAAAAGGCTGTGCAACACAAGGAAACTGGAGCATAGAGGAAAAGGCAGGAAGACTAAGGAGGGAAAAGAAGAGAGTAGGAGGCCAAGGAATAAGGGAGTGACAGAGAGAAGGCAGCCTGAGAGGGCAGAAAGAGTGGCAGGCCAAAACCCATTGTATAAATGGATAAATATGGTCAATTCAGTGAACTGCTCTTTCTACAGATTGACTCAGAGCTGTGAAAGTTCCTCTCCATGCAGGGACCACATTTGTTTTTACCACGTGCCCCAAGAATTTCACTGCTCTACAACCAGTGTATCCTAACTTCTTGGCTGGAGTTGCTTAAGTGAAGGAGTTTCTCATTTCTCAGGGGAGCTTCTAAACCAGCTAAGAAAGCAACAGACTCCTTTGCTTGCCTGTGCTAATAGGAGGATTTCTCTTAGTCCTCTTTCTATGGGGTGTAACCCCTCTAAGATTCCTAGGTTATTTTTTACCAAAATACCAGTTTCACAGCCCAACCTCTCATAGGCCTACAGTCCCTATATGCATGCATGACAAATCCATAATCACCATCCTAAAACCCAGGGCGAATGCAGCATCTGTTTACACCATGCAATGTAGGGGAAACCTAGGAACCTACCTTCTTTAAAAGAGCCCAGCTGGGCAATGAAGGAGAAAATTTGTTACATTCTTTCTGCATGTGCAGCAGGATGATTTTTAAAGTCAGTTGATTCCAACATCGTTGGTAAAAAAAAATTTTAATTTTTTCCCAAAGTATTTTGTAAATCTATCCTCTATAAAAGTTCTATTACTATATAGTTAATGCTAGTAAGACCTTATCTGCCTTTTCCTCTGTCTATTGCTTTTGATCTGTTAAGGCCCAAGAAATCAAGTAATCAGATAATCCAGCTACTTTCTAGGAAATCCAGAGTAAGGAATTAGTAAAAGCTTAGCTGTCGCCCAGACATGAACTGCAAAAGTCGAACTATTCCAGCAACTTCAATACCTACTATTTTCCTATCATGTGTGAATTTAACAATATTTTCTGAAACTATCTACACTTTTAACTCCCTCCCCTAACCCCATACTCAAAACTTCGTCAGGAAATGAATCCCATAAACATGCAATCTGCCACTTAAGTAGAGTTTCATTTCTGTTGGTCCTTAATTTGCTTTAGATTTCAAAAACTAACTAATTTAAGGTCAGAAAATTCTAATGAAGATTCATCATAGAAGAACTCATATTTCTAATTTTTGTACAAATTGTTCTAAATCTTCGTTTAAGTTCAGGCTTCATAAAAGGCAGAAAAGGTAGAGAGAGAACTTTATATTCAGTTTTTCCCAGAGAGACTATTTTGATTATAGAGTTTTAAAACTATTTTATTTTACTGAATATACCAAGTCCCTTTGTAATACTAGATCATCTTTAAGAACTGTAGTAGAGCCTTACCTGATGGTCCTGAATCTTCCTGCCCACCACTCTGAATGTGTTGTTGCCTGTATGGTGATAGATATGAACTCTGCTGAACCCAGTTGAGCCACCAGCTGGCACCCACTTTTTATTGGCATCATCATAAACCATCACAGCAGCTCTTGCCTGACAGATACTCTGTTCACTGTAAAAAAAAATAAAATAAAATAAAAATAAATAAAATATTCAAACTTAAGATATTGAAAATATGTAGAGCCACATAAACCTGGGAGTCAGTCAACAATCCGTGCTGCTACTGGGTCTGGAAACAACAATCGACAAGACAGGGGCTTCCTGCCTTTATGCATAGAGTCCAATGGTGGAGACAAACCAAAAAAATAAAGTATACATTAGGAGACCAAAAGGAGAGCAGGATCCATGAAGAACACTTAGATAAGCAACACAAGAAATAGTTTCTTCTAAATTTGAGTATCTAATTCATTCACTAAACTGAAGACAACTACTGTGTTGGTTCAAAAATAATTGCACGTTTTGCTGTTTTAATGCCAAAAACTGCCATAAAAAGTAAAAAAAAAGTAAAAAATTACTTTTGCACCAACTTAATACAAGTGTAAATTGATCATTATTTGTTTAATTGCATACATGTTTAGTATATTGGTGATCTGTCTGTGATAACACTTTCTTTACTAAGAAAATTATTTTTATCCTCAGGCTAGCTTCAAGGTCTGTAACAAAGTCTGATAATCAACCATCTGCCCCTTGAGACATGGAGTAGTCGCTAACAACCAATGGATGACAGCATAATTAAACTCCTCATTCCTCTTGGGCAAGATAACATCCTATGCTTCAAAGTTCGTCATTTTAAAATGAAAATGTAAAATGAGATAATTTCTAAAGATCCCCACTAGATTTTAAATTCTAACCTCCACAGATATATTAAAGGGGAAAAGCCTACTCATATCAAAGAATCTTTAAATATTAGATTCATCTATCTCAATTATTTGTTACCAAGTGAGACTGAGATACACAAATAAATAGAGACACTGGGCACAGTGACTCAATGCCTGTAATCCCGGCATTTTAGGAAGCCAAGGTGGGAGAATAACCTGAGGCCACAAGTTCAAAACCAGCCTGGACAACACATCAAGACCCCATCTCTATATTTAAAATATAAAGATGATATCAATCTCATCTTAAGCAATGGGTTCATCTTTCAAATATTCTAGGATAACAGAATAGGCACATCAGCTCTGTGCTACTAACCCAATTAAAATAACATCAATACAGACAAACCTTCTGATACTTCTGATGACTTAACAGTCATTAATGGAAATCCTCTGAAGTAGCTCATGCAACCACATCCTTCACAAAAGTACTATTTTTTCTATCAATTTTACCTCAAAGATTTTAAACAATAAATCATATGGGTTCATTCCTAAAAATCCTCAGAAACAAAAAGTCACCTTCATACTCTCCCCTCTTGCTTATGCGTCTGCCCCACCTCTTGACCCATTCAAGAAGGATAATGAATGCAACTTTGCAGGACACCGCATGTGTTTTATTCTTGTCCTTGATGACAGAAAATCACTGAGGGCCTCAAGAGGTCACAGCACTAATAAAATTGTTTCAGAACAACAAGGTTATAATTATGTATAATTTTCCATTAGAAAAATGTTTACAAAAACTAACTTGTAACAGGATTTGTGCAGCAAACCCAACAGTAATGTCTATATTTTTATGCTGCACAGACATTTTTGGTAAAATACTTCTGGAAATAAAAACAAGCCAATGAGTAAAACTTGAATTATTTTTAAAACGTAGATTAAAAGGCATTGTCAATATGGCAGCTGAAAGATCTCTCTATCATTCACAACAGAAATCTTTTTTATGTGATGACATTTACATAACCCTATGGAAAGATTACATGAAACAAGCTAAGGCAAAGTGCCTCTTATAGCTTACAATTCAAGCAACAAATTTACTGCCAAATATAAATAACAGTTCAATAAACAAATCTAGAATAATACAGGACACTATTTTCCAGTTTCAAGCTAAATTGTTTCCAAGATTCAAGAAATAATGTCTCTTCAAGAAGTGTTAGTAAGATCATATAATCTAAAGCAATACCTCATTTTTAAATAGGTCACTTCAAGCCTCAAAAATTGTTTTTTCTTTTAAGTATAAGAAATCTAAAACAAGGGCCGGGCACGGTGGCTCATGCTGTAATCCTGGCACTTTGGGAGGTCAAGGCGGGCAGTCACCTGAGGTCGTGAGTTCAAGACCAGCCTGACTAACATGGAGAAACCCTGTCTCTACAAAATGAGCTAGGCATGGTGGTGCACGTCTGTAATCCCAGCTGCTTAAGAGGTTGAGGCAGGAGAATCACTTGAACCTGGGAGGCGGAGGATGTAGTAAGCCAAGATCGTGCCATTGTACTCCAGCCTGGGCAACAAGAGCGAAATTCTGTCTCCAAAAAAAAAAAATCTAAAACAATAAAAGTTAGCTTTAATGACCCCAAAGTTTTCCTCTACTTTTTTTCTCCAAATGAACATATCCAAGTAGCCAATAAAGGCCAAAAATGCAAAAAATCAGTTGGTTTTCTGATGGAGAATGAAAAAAGTCTTCAAAATGTGTTAAGGATACAAATCCAATTCTAAACAAAGCTGAAAACAGAAGAAAAAAGATATGGGTAAGAGCTGAGGTGTTATTGGAGAGGTAGTAATAGCCATGTGGGTATGTGGCACACATATGTGAAGGGACTGGCTAAACCCAAATAACTGTGTAGTTCTAGAAGACATTAGGCACTGGTGGGGTGCAGTGGCTCACATCTGTAATCCCAGCACTTTGGGAGGCTGAGGCAGGTAGATCACCTGGATTAGGAATTCAAGACCAGCCTGGCCAACACGGTGAAATCCTGTCTCTACTAAGAATACAAAAATTAGCTGGGTGTGGTGGCACACATCTGTAATCCCAGCTACGAGAGGCTGAAGCAGGAGTATCACGATCGCGCCCCTGCACTCCAGTCTGGGTGACAGAGCAAGATTCCATCTAACAACAACAAAAAAAGACATTAGGCACTCAGAGAAGCCACATCAAGGCCCAGCCAGGAAGGGACGTCACTGCCTGCTTGGGTTCAGTGACAAATGCAACTGAATCCTCTCATTCCTTTCGACAGCATCTGAGGACCTCTTCTCACTAGAGATATCTTGTCATATAATAAAAAGTACAGCTGACCATTGAACAACATGGGAACTATGCAGATCCACTTGTATCCATGCGTATTTTTCTTCCCAGTATTTTCTCCAGTGTTACACCCAGTGGTGCCTGCCTCTCCTTCCACCTCCTTCACCTCTCCCACCTTACCCTCTCTAAGACAGCAAGGCCAAGCCCTCCTCTTCCTGCTGCTCCCCAGCCTGCTCAACATGAAGACAAGGGTGAAGATCCTTATATGATCCATGTTCACTTAATGAATAGTAAATATATTTTCTCCTTCTTGTGATTTTCTTAATAACATTTTCTTTTCTCTAGATTACTTTAAGAATATGGTATAAAATACAAATAACAACAAAATATGTGTTGATCAACTGTTTATGGATATCTATAAAGCTTCCACTCAACAGTAAGCTATTAGCAGTTAAGTTTTTGGGGAGTTAAAAGTTGCACTTGGGCCAGGCATGGTGGCTCACACATGTAATCTCAGCACTTTGGGAGGCTGAGGTGGGCACATCACTTGAAGTCAGGAGTTTGAGACTAGCCTGGCCAACATGATGAAACTCCATCTTTACTAAAAATACAAAAATTAACCAGGCGTGGTGGTATGCACCTATGGTCCCAGCTACGTGGCTGAAGCATGATAATTGCTTGAACCTGGGAGGCGGAGGTTGCAGTAAGCTGAAACCACACAGCTGCACTCCAGCCTGAGGGACAGAGTGAGACTCCGTCTCCAAAAAAAAAAAAAAAAAGTTGCACTTGGGGACAAGAGTCCCTAACCTCCTCCACCCCTGTACTCGCCTTTTTTCCTCTGCTGTTCAAGGTTCAAATGTATTTGGTCTAGGGTCCTGGGTTCCTAGTACAGGGCTCCTCTAAGTGTCTTTGGTATACTAATGAGATGATTCTTGGCTAGGGGCTCCTAGATGGCTTCAGATGGGGCCAAGTGGCCAGAAACATCAAGGCATGATTGGAAGGCTGGAACTCAGGCCCACACTTCCCACCTCACTACTCCCCCAACAATAACTGGGGAAGGGAGGCGGGCTGGAGATGGAGTTCAATCACAATGGCCAATGATTTCATCAATCATGCCTATGTAATGAAACTGCCATAAAACCCCTGAATGACAGGGCCAGAGGGCTTCTGGGGTTGATCAACATATGAAGGTGCTGAGAGAGTGGCACTTGGAAAGGGTAGAAAAGACCCATATGCCTCTCTTCCATTTGGCTATTCCTAGACTATATCCTTTATAATAAACAGGTAATAGTGAAGCGCTTTGCTGAGTTCTGGGAATCATTCTAGCAAATTATCAAATGTGAGTTGGGTGGTTTCAGGAACCTCAGAATTTGCAGTTGGCTAGGTAGATGTGGATAGCCCAGGCACTCCATTTGCAGCATATCTGAAGTAGGGACAGCTTTGTGGGACTGAGCCTTTAAGTTATGGGGTCTATGTTAACTCTGCACAGTGTCAGGGTGAATTGAATTGTTGGACACGCAGTTGGTGAAGAAGAAGAGACTGTTAAAGTAAGGGGAAAAAAAGGCATTCACATACTAAATCTGATTACAGGTATGATGCACAAAATAAATTGGTGGTAAGCAGTTTCAGACTTCATGGAGCCATGAACTTCAAAAGCAGACAACATAAATCAATACAGAATTGGCTGCCAATATTTTGGGCTACTTGCCAGGTATGCAATGGGGCGGCAGTGGGGACCAACATAACTTACTTAAAATGGTATTTTTGAAATCTAAAAATAGGAATATTTCAAAACAAAGACAAATCGTTAAATGCAATAACTTTGGCTTCCTAGACAATCCCCTGTATTATCTGTAGATATTTTTCCACCATTTCTCCCTGGTCCAGTGAAATGTTTAGCCAAGGGCCTGCTTTAAAATATGGCTGGCCTTAGCCACAAGAGACAGTATTGCTGCATGGACACTGGTGAACAAATAATAGAGCAATCCATCATTTTACTACCATACAATCTGCAGCATGACAAGTCTCAAAATGAATACCCAGTCAAAGTCTTCAAGATTCTGAGTCAGTGAAGCAACTACGCAAAAGATTAAATTAGTAAATTACCAAGCTGTAGTTTTGTGAAGATCAGGCACTAAATTAGTTATAAACAAAAATTTCATTTTCATAACCCAATGCAATTGGTATATATATAGTTAATTACAGTCATCTTTTCATGTTAATTTTGGTATTTTAAAATAAAATATGGCATTAAAAGGCTAGAGACGGCTGGTTTAAAGGGGGGAAAAAAGGTCTAAAAACCAAAATACCAAATTACAATCTTGTGGTTTTGTCAGGTAATTCATTTCTGAATATAGTCAAGTTGACTGAGCAGGTATATGTGATGACAACACTTGCCAAGTTCTATTCTCATGGGTATCAGTGAATGAAGCGTGTTCTGGTATTTAAGCAGACTAAGGATTGCTGGGCTAGTCTTGTATATACTATTTATTGAGATTGCAGTAAAACCAAGCTGGTAACAAATATCAACTTCTTTTCAAAGATACCACTTATTGGCCGGGTACAGTGGCTCACGCCTGTAATCATACCACTTTGGGAGGCCAAGGGGGTGGATCATAAGGTCAAGAGATTGAGACCATCCTGGCCAACATGGTGAAACCCCGACTCTACTAAAAATACAAAAATTAGCTGGACGTGTTGGTGTACGCCTGTAGTCCCAGCTACTTGGGAAGCTAAGACTGGAGACCTGCTTGAACCCAGGAGGCAAAGGTTGCAGTGAGCCAAGATCACACCACTGCACTCCAGCCCGAAAAAGATACCACTTATTCATCATTATTTGTCAAAGAAAGCATGAATATGACAGTGCACAGGACATAGTAGGCACTCTTTAAATGCTTTTTCAGCACATACTGTAATCTAACAAAATCCTACTCCTCAAGACCTGAATCAAATACTGTTCCTCTTATTCTTTCTGGGGTTCCCAAAGCCAGAACGAATTGCCCCTTCCTCTGAGTTCTCAGAGTATTCATTAATCTCTCAACAACCAAGAGTCTCTGAGGAAGCAGTATTTAAGGAACAGGAAGGACTTGAGTTTTACTCCAAGTGTAACCTGGGAAGCCATGGAAGGGCTTTTAGCAGAACATGACTTACATTTTAAAGATAACTGTAGCTACTATGTAGAGAAAAAATTCAAGAAGGTGGCAGCAAAATCAAGTACAGAAGCACAAATACCAGACTAGAAAAAAAGGAGGGAGAGGAAAGCACTGGGGATGTATGATGGAAGTACAGCAGAACGGACTTGCAGATAGATAAGATGCAAAGGAGGGGGCAATCAAAAGGAGAAAAAAAATTATGGATGTACCTAGCATTTTAATGATACTCCCACAGTTAATATGTGATATGTTGTAAAGTATTAGAATATATCAACACTGAAACTCATGGTCCAACTCACTTATTTAGAAACATGTCCTCACTATCTTTGAAAATGGAAAATATGTCATTCCTTCTTGAATGCCCTATGTGCAGCATAGAGCCTAGTCTGTGGTGAGTTATCAACATGTGCACAATAACCTCTACGATACTATCAGCCACTTAAGAGAATATATCCTAAAGAAAGAGAATTAGCTTCACGTCTGTTATGATACTGAGCCATTCTATGAACTAAGATGTCATTTATTCAGAAGATAAAATATAAAGAAATGACACTAAAAAGTTTGGAATTTTAAAGACAGAACTTTCATCTTATTCTCTGATGTTAATTTATTGGGTTAGTTCTACAATTTTATGGCATTTCAAACATTAAAGAGGCTCAGAGTAAACAACTGAATTAAGTTTCAACTCAAATCCACAAATATTATTCACATTTATAACACAGGTCCTGGCATATAATAAAAGTGAGCGAGACCATCTCAATTATAAAAGATTGTGGGCTGGGCATGGTGATTCTCACCCGTATTCCCAGCACATTGGGAGGCCAAGGTGGGTGGATCACCTGAGGTCAGGAGTTCGAGAACAGCCTGGTCAATATGGCAAAACCCTGTCTCTACTAAAAATACAAAAAATTAGCTGGGCATGGTGGCAGATGGCTGTAGTCCCAGTTACTTGGGAGGCTGAGACATAAGATTCGCCTGAATCCAGGAGGCAGAGGTTGCAGTGAACCGACATTGTGCCTACTACACTCCAACCTGGGTGACAGAGTGAGACTCTGTCTCCAAAAATAAAAATAAAAAATAAAAAAATAAAGATTGTACATTCAGATAGGAATAATAAACATATTTTTCTCAAATAGGAAAGTGAACAATAAATAGCATGTGCCATATATTGTGTTAAAAATCAAGAACTTTTTCCTAGTCCACAGCACCAACACCATCACTCTGGAATCACCATCCTATAAATGTAGGGGTCACTCCAGAATCCTCCCTTACCCTCACTGCTCCAAACACACAGTCACCAAGGCTGTCAATTCTATTTCCAAAAGACTCCTACAATGCATCAGTACCCTTTGTTCACAATGCTCAAAAGCTTTAATTTGGGCCCTCCCTAGTTCCTCAACTGGATTATTTCAATAGTCTCCTTAACGGTATCTCTCACTGCAATCATATTCTCCCCTCCCAATGATTCGAGAGGGATACTTTTATAAATAATATTTGATCATGTCACTCCTCTGGTTAAGATATCTCAAAGACTCATTTCAGGATAAACACTGGCTTCACAGCATCACATACAGGGTCCACTATGGTTTGGCCTCTGTCTTCCTCAACATTCATTCTCACTTTAAAATACTTATTAAGCATGTAATGTATGCCAGACATTATTCTACCATCCTATTGCTGGGAGTACATTGGTGTTCAAAACAGTCCAAAACTACAGCAAGAACAGTTATCTGTACATGTTCAGGCAGTCACAATTTTGTACATGCCTTCTCCTCTTCCTGAGCAGATTATCTGCCCCATTTTCCTCTTCCCAGATATCTTCTAATTCTGGCCAATACTTCAGAATTTAGAAAGTCATCTCTTCTTGAAAGTTTTTACACTCCCCTCAAAACAAGAACTTATTTTCTGTGCTCTCACAATATATTGCACATATCACCTCGACCAATAACAGATGTTAAACCCATGAAGGATTGGTAATGTATCTGTCCTAATTAAAGATTTGTGAGAGAAGTGCCCTGAAAAGTGGTGGGTAATACTAAGGGTGAAAAGTAAAAATCTAAAAACTTGGAGTAAGAGCTCTGAAATACGACAGTGAGAGCTTCCTTTTCTGACCTCCAGTGCCCAAATGGACAATCTCTCGACTCCTCCCCTTCCCATCCATAAACCATACCACTGGCACTCTAAATGCTTAGAGTTCTTCAACTACTCTAATCACTCTGCACTGCTCTGCTCCCAGAGGTTAGATGATGCTTGAGTATCAGCTATACAGCCTGGACAACACAGCAAGACCCCCATCTCTACAGAAATGAAAAATTTAAAAATCAGCTGGGCACAGTCGCACGTGCCTGTAGTCTTAGCTACTTGGGAGGCTGAGGTGGGAAGATCACTTGAGCCAGGAGTTCAAGGCCACGGTGAGCCATGACCATGTGTCACTGCACTCTAGCCTGGGTGACACAGCATGACTCTGTCTCAAAACAAACAAACAAACAGAATCAGCTTTGTTTATGACCAAATGTATTCATTATAAATGTACTTGTAAGTCTGCAACCTAAATATACAAATTGATATGATGTGAGTATACAGAAATCCTATAAAAATTAAGTTAAATGTTTTGAGAAGTCTTTATCAAGGTAGGCACTAAGAAGATCATACAAATCTAGCAGAATTCTGTATTCAGAATGCTTTGCACATGTCTAAGTTCTCTCTCGACTTCAAAGAAACCAAAGCTGAAACGTCATTATCTGCTGGGGCATGCTTTTGGAAGAAAAAGAATATAGAGTTCTCATCACCAGACTAACACTAAAGAAAAAGCTTTACAGCAAAAGACTGGAGAATTAACACATATAACACAGACTAGAGTATTTAAAGAGTGAGAGGCACCACAGGAGCAAATGCACAGAGGGACAGCCATATGAAGAGGCAGCAAGCGGGCGGCCATCTGCAAGCCAACAAGAGAGGCCTCAGAGGAAACCAGCCCTGCCAGCACATTGCGCTCAGACTTCCAGCCTTCAGAACGGTGAGAAATAAATTTCTGGGCCAGGCGCAGTGGCTCATGACTGTAATCCCAGCACTTTGGGAGGCGGAGGCAGGTGGACTGCTTGAGCCCAGGAATTCAAGAGCAGCCTGGGCAACATAGCAACATCCCGTCTCTACAAAAAATACAAAACTTAGCTGGGCAGGGTGGCGGGCACCTGTGGTCCCCGCTACTCAGGAGGCTGAGGTGGGAAGATCCCTGGAGCCTTGAGCCAACATTGTGCCACTGCACTCCAAACCTGGGTGACAGAGTTAAGACCCTATTTCAAAAAAGAAAATCAGTTAAAGCTTTCAAAAATAAACATATAATAAGTATTTAAAGTTATATGTCATTTTTAAGGATACCAAACTTTATTTCAATTAACCAACCACTATCACCAGTAGACCAAATTAGAAATTTATCTTCTTTGCCATTCCATAAAAAAAAGAAAGAAATATTGCTAAGAATCAGAGAAAAAATTCTGCTTGCTAGTTACAATTAGGTTCTGCCACAATGGCTGAGAGATTGAGGAATACAACAAAAACACTGTGAATGCCACTGACAAACAGCAGATGCAAATAACGTCAGCCTACAAAGTTATTTTCTGAAAGGCAAGAAAACCATCTGGAATGCAGCAGCACCAAATATACAGAAAAGCAAAACTTCCTCTAAAGGCCACATAGTTATGTTTCATTCATTTTACCAAGAAATAGCAATAATAAATAAAAGGTAAAAATATCAATATGGCACTATTAAACTCTTTATTCTACAACATCTGCATTCATGTGCAAAGTACAAATGCAGTCTACTATAACTAATCCGATTCACCAAAGAAAATCGTCACTCTAAATGATCATCGAAAGCAAGATGGTGTGTTTTAAAAGAAAAGAAAACATTTCAGCAAATCTGTTGGGTCCATTCTGCAGGATGAAAAAAATCTCTTAAAATAGGGAAAAGCGTTAAGGTTAAATACAATGATATGTAGAAAAAGTACTTTAGAGAAGGTACCTACTACATGTGTGTGCTTAAAACAGTGGAAGAAATATTTTTTCAATAATTCTTGTGGTACTATTTGACTTTAATCATGAATGCCTCTTACTTAAACAAGCATAGAATCTGCCAAATTCAATAATGTGACTCAGGCGATAAAAAGAACCTGTCCCTGTCTGCAACACACCTGGAGACAGAAGAATGATAAAGACAATGAGAATGCACGATTTTCCTAGTCTTAGAACCCCAAGGGAGACAGAGAAACTTGTGAAACTTATAAAAGCTTGTGGAGACAGAAAAAAATAAAAAGAAACATTAACAGGCCTGGGTACAGTGGCTCAGGCCTATAATCCTAGCACCTCAGCAAAGGCAGGAGGATCACTTGAGCTCAGGAGTTAGAGAACAGCCTGGATAAAACAAAGTGAGACTCTGTCTCCACAAGAAATAAATAATAAAATAAATTAGCCAGGCACAACAGTGTGCACCCATAGTTCCAGCTACTTGGGAGACTGAAGTAGAAGGATCACTTCAGCCCAGGAGTTCAAAGTTACAGTGAGCTATTATTGAGCCACTGCATTCCAGCCTGGGCAACAGAGTGAGACACTATCTCTTAAAAAAAGAAGAAAAGAAAGATTAACAAACTAGGAAGACTGAGAGTATCTAGGATAGGAACCTGCTTTGTGTGTGCAACTCTAGCTGGCCACATACTGATGAAGACTTGGCCTGCTGCTAAGCAGCGCAGAAAAAAATTCAAGCAATGCTCTCTTTCTTGTAATATGAAAGACTAATTAACAAAGATAAAGCAAATGTTACTTGAAAAAATTAAAACCAACTGTTTCAGAAGAATGCACTCTACAACTTTGAGACCCTATATTTCAAAGTATTGTTTAACTGTAGGCACAAAAAATCCTAAAAAAATCAATGAGGAAAAATGTATCAGTAGATTACTATCCAATAAACACTAACAGGTCCCCAGTTAGTCAGTCATAAAGAATCCAAATCTCTTGATTTACATTATGAAAGA
Source organism: Plecturocebus donacophilus (assembly GCA_004027715.1). Taxonomy (NCBI): domain Eukaryota; kingdom Metazoa; phylum Chordata; class Mammalia; order Primates; family Pitheciidae; genus Plecturocebus; species Plecturocebus donacophilus. Next base: position 28,129 of record PVKP010012543.1, read on the forward strand.
CCTAAACCCCAGAGACAATTAAGTGATATAAGTAATTACTAAGCCACTATTGTGATACTAATAATACTAATAGTAAAAAATAAGGATATGTATATAGTACTTACTAAGTGTCATATACAGTTCTATGTGCTTTGCCTTTATTAATTCACTTATCTCTTCAATAACCTTATTTGGTAGGTACCATTAATGTCGCCATTTTACAGATAGGAAATTGAGACACAAAAAATGAATTAACTTGACTAAGAACATACTGTAGGGAGAGGCAGAAATGGGACTCAAAGCAGCCAGTCTGCTTCCAGGTCTGGATTTGCAACCACTTTACTCAAAAAAGAAAGTTAGATTCTGACTATCAATGATATTAGAGTTCCACAAAATTACCTCTTCATATATTTTCTATTATTTCCACATTATACTTTATGTTATTTTTAATTTGAAGCTAAGAGGAAATAATTTATTTGCTGAAATTTATGTTCTTTTTAGAAATAACCATGGTTTATTTTAAAAGATTTCATTACTGAAAATATAATGTTAACTTATAACAAAAACATGTCTAGAATATCAGATTTTTTTAAGGCAGTAGGAAGAAACTTATTCATAAAATTAATACTCCAGAGAAAGTTTTCTTCAAAAAGAATCTCAACTTTCTTCAAAGAATTACATGAACGACAAAATCTGTGGGAAACATTTTAGACATCAAACTATAGATACAGACACACATAGACATGCACACGCAAGCATGAAGAATAGAACAGCAGCTATTGTTCCATTATTTTAAACTACTCCAATTTTGTTGCTACACAATGTATGAGTTTAGCGCATTACAGGAAGCATATCAACTTTGAAATCTATTAGCCAATTAGAAGAATAAGTCTTCCCATCTTTCAAAAAGAATAGGTAAAAAGAAATAATATAATTTCAGTCATGAATATTTTCAACCAAGTCAGTGTAGAAAAATACTGACTAGATAATTAAGATAAAACTTCAACCTAAAAGTACAGAAAAACACCCTTTCAATGTTTAAAATTTTGTTACACTCCTTTAATTCAGATGCTTTGCTGTTCTTCTCTTGTAAGACATCCTATAGCTTCCTAGTAGTAAACTTTGCTTTTAAAATTTCTC
>PVKP010012543.1:29347-58125 GCA_004027715.1 Plecturocebus donacophilus
CCAACAGTTGGCAGGCAACGAAATCCAACCAATTAATGTGAATGAGCTTAGAAGCAGATCCTCACCCCTGCCCCCCATGACTTCAGTTGAGACTGCAGCCCTGGCCAACATCTTGACAGCATTTGTGAAAGACCCTGAGCCAGAGGATCCACCTAAGCCAAACCCAGAATCCTGACTCTTAAAAACTGTGATAAAAAATACATGCCATTTTAAGCCACTAAAACTTTTGGTGTAATTTATTGCATGGCTATAAATAATGCATCATCCCTTCGCTCCCTCTTGCCTGACCTCAAGACCTTAAACTTCTTACAAGCCAAGATTGAGCCAAGTGCGATGGCTTACACCTGTAATCTCAGCACTTTGGGAGGCCAAGGTGGGTAGATCATTCGAGGTCAGGAGTTTGAGACCAGCCTGGGCAACAGAGCGAGACTCCATCTCAAAAAAAAATAAGCCAAGATTACCTCAGATTTCATGAGCTCCATGGCTTTTAGCACACATATAGGCACAAAGGGCTCAGATTCTTCATCTGGCCATCCATCTTTTTTTAAGTGGACTTGTAATTTTCAAAGATCAATTCCCACTGCACCAGCAAACCTAAACCTTCATAGCATGAGAGTTCACAAAAAGTACAGACACCTAGAAATGGTTGCAGACGAAAAAAAAAAAATGTGAGGAAACTCTTCACTTGGCAACACATACTTCCCTTAGTAAATTCTCCCATTAATAAGAAACTTTTCTTAGCAACTGAATAGATTATTTCACCTGTTTCCTGTAGTTCTTTTCCTCACGTTATTTTCATGAAGTTATATGGCAAAACCTCTCAAAATACTTTCCAAGCACTGTAGAGTTAAAAATACCAAGTGTGGCTAATTTTAGCTATAAAGGCACCAGCCAGAGCCAAGTTAGGACAGACATGGAAATAAAAATGGGTGATGAGAGATGGGGTTGGGTTGAAGGTGGACCACATTGACTTTTTATATTATCACTCTGCAAGATTATTAATTTTAATGAATGAATGTTGTCAGCAAAAGACAAGTACAATATGAGCTCAAGAAAGAAAAACTGAAGCAGAATACTGTAAGATCTCAATCTGTTTTTCTCAAAATCTAAGCACGGAGGGTTCTGCTTCTGGCCAAGTAACAGCTACCCTTCCAAATGACCCTCCCATAGATAAAACTGAAAATTCTGGATTAAAATTTTAAAAAATTTTTTGAGGCAGGTTTTCACTCTGTCACCCAGGCTGGAGTGCAGTGGTACAATCACAGCTCACTTCAGTCTCCACCTCCCAGGCCTAAGTGATCTTCCCACCTCAGCATCTCAAGTAGCTGGGACCACAGGCACACACCACCATACCCAGTTAATGTTTTGTTTTGTTTTTTTTTGTTTTAATTTTTGGTAGAGATGGGATCTCCCTATCTTGCTCAGGCTGGTTTCAAACCCCTGAGCTCAAGCAATCCTCATTATCTGGATAAAATTTATAGAACAACTATACAAAGTGATATGGTTTGGATCTGTGTCCCTGCCCAAATTTCATGTCATTGTAATCCCCATTGTTGGAGGTGGGGCCTGGTTCCACGTGACTGGATAACGAGTGTGGTTCTTTATGAATGGTTTAGCAACATCCCCTTGGGGCTATTCCCATGATAGTAAATTCTCATGAGATCTGGTTGTTTACAAGTGTATAGCACCTTCCCCTTCTCCCTCTTGCTCCAGCCACAGTAAATGCCAGCTCCCCCTTTGCCTTCCACCATGATTCTAAGTTTCCTGAGATCTCCCCAGAAGCCAGCTTCATGCTTCCTATAAAGCCTGTGGAACGGTAAGCCAATTAAACTCCTTTATAAATTACCCAGGCTCAAGTATTTATTTATAGCAGTGCAAGAATGGACTAATACATGTAGGCACTGGAGAATGACAAGAAAGGAGTCAACTCTCATAAGAAAGGAATAGTGTGGGGAGAGTTTTCTGATGTTTACAGCTTTTAGCCTGACAGCTGGTCCTGATCTGTGCTACACGGGAGAGCTACAACTCCAACAGAAACCCTCACAGCCTTTCTAGCTTAAAGATAAAAAGATAGAGTTCAGGGCAATTCATAGCTGCTGCAAAATGAGGATATTCTTGGAATGCAAACGAGCAAGTGGGCAGGAGGGAACCCCAAATTCTGTATATAAACTCTGCTTAAATCTCTGGATGAGCCCTGATCTACTCATGTTAGGGTGGTGTCCAAGTAACTAAAAGAACTGACCAAAATATGACCCACTGTCTAAAAGACAAAATTTCCTGTTTGAGTCCAACCAAGTTATACAGATCTGTGGGACAGTATCATTGGATCTAACATATTGATACATGTAAGAGTCTGGAACAACTCTTCACTCTCTGCAAAAAAAGCAAAACATAGTCAATCTAAAAACAACCACAGGTAGGTATATCACAGTCAAAGATAAAGATACTTGAAATGGTTAGGGAAAAATGAAACTTTACATACAGAAGAACAATAAACTGGATGACCACAGACATCTTCAAACTGTACTGCAGAAACAAAAGAGAGCAGAGACAGTAAAATGACGTCTTTAAAGAGCTCAAATATAAAGCTGCCAACTCCACATCCAGGGAAAATATTCTTTTAAAATGAAGGCAAATAAAGATATTTTAAGAAAAAAAGAGGACAGGCGCAGTGGCTCATGTCCGTAATCTCAGCACTCTGGGAGGCTGAGGTGGGCAGATCACCTGAGGTCAGGAGTTCAAGACTAGCCTGGCTAACATGGTGAAACCCCGTCTCTACAAAAATACAAAAATTAGCCAAGTATGATGGCGGGTGCCTGTAATCCCAGCTACTCGGGAGGCTGAGGAGGGAGAATCATTTGAACCCAGGAGGCGGAGGTTGCACTGAGCCAAGATTGTACCATCACACTCCAGCCTTGGGGACAGAGCAAGATTCCATCTCGGAAAGAAAAAAAGAAAAAAGAAAAGAGAATTATTCAAGTTGAAAGAAAATGGTACTAGACAGACATTCAAATAGTCTGTAAGAAATGAAGAACATCAAAAATGGTAAATATAGGCCAGCCACAGTGGTTCACACCTGTAATCCCAGCAATTTGGGAGGCCAAGGCAGGTAGATTAGCTGGGGCCAGTGCTTCAAGACCAGTCTGGCCAACATGGTGAAACCCCATTTCTACTAAAATTACAAAAATTAGCCAGACGTGGTGGTGCACACCTGTAATCCCAGCTATCTAGGAGGCTGAGACAAAAGCATCGGTTGAACCCTGGAGGCAGAGACTGCAGTGAGACCAGACTGTGCCACTGCACTCCTGCATAGGGGACAGAGCAAGACTCTTGTTTCAAAAACAAAAAAAGTAAAATACAGGGTAAATATAAATTAGATGTGTTTATTTAAGGTAAAACTTGTAACATTATCTTAAGAAGTTCCAAACTGTGCAGATAGGATGTATCAGACAAGTACAGCAAAATAAACTGGGGGGAACACACCTAGAAAGTTGGAAGGTTTCTACATTTTATGCAGACTGCTACAACATTAAATCTAAGTAAATGGTAAAAAGTGAAAGCAACAGCTGAGGGGAGAGAGAAAATGCAAAGAGGTATAGCAAAAAAGTCAGCAGAAAAATAATAATAGAATTCTAAAGTTATTCAATTTATCCCCCCAAAAGGCAGGAAAGGAATAAAAAGAAGTGAAAACAAACACACAAAAAAGAAACAGAATACAAATATTAAAATGGTAGGCTGAATCCAACCTCTCAATAATTACATCAAATGTTAATGACTAAACACTCTCATTAAAAGGCAGACATTAAATAATAAAGACTCAATTACATGCCGCCTACAATTACATTTGCACCTTAAATATACAGAAAACAGGTAAGTTCAAAGTAAATAAACACTGGTAAACAACAAGATCTTCAACTAACATTAAAAAAAAAGAACAAAGTAAATAAACAGACAATTATATGCCATGACAACAGTATGTGTGTATTAATATCAGAACTGATGCATTATATCATATTAAGTAGACTTTTAAGCAGAGGAACTTTTCAAAATTATAAAATGGTCAACTCATCAGAAACAAATAACAATCCTGAATGTGCAACCATCTAATCACAGTCTCTAAATACATAAAGCAAAAATTGAAAGAATTAAAGGGGAAAAGGGCCGGGAGCAGTGGCTCATGTCTGTAATCCCACTACTTTGAGAGGCTCAGGTGGGTGTATCATCTGAGGTCAGGAGTTCAAGACCAGCCTGGCCAACATGGTGAAACCACATCTCTACTAAAAATACAAAAATCAGCCAGGTGGTCATGGCATGCGCCTGTAGTCCCAGCTACTCAGCAGGCTAAGGTGGGAGAATCGCTTGACCCTGGGTGGCAGAGGTTGCAGTGAGCTGAGATCACACCACTGTACTCCAGCCTGGGCAACAGAGTGAGACCCTGTGTGAAAAATAATAATAAATTAATTAAAAATCATGAGACGCAGCTAAAGCAGTGTTTAATGGGAAATGTATAGTTGTAAATGCATATGTAAGAAAAGAAAGGCCTAAAAGCAGACTTAAGCTTTATTCTTAAATTAGAAAAGAATGAGAATGTGACTCACGCCTATAATCTCAGAACTTTGGGAGGCCAAGGTAGAAGAACTGTTTGAGCCCAGGAGTTTGAGACCAGCCTGGGCAACAAGGTGACACTCTATCTCTATAACATAAAAAAAAAATGTAAAAATTGGCTAGGCATCATTGCATGTACCTGTAGTCCCAGCTACTTGGGAAGATGAGGCGGGAGGATCACTTGAGCCCAGGAGCTCAAGGCTGAGACACAAGAATCACTTGAACCTGGAAGGTGGAGGCTGCAGTGAGTGACCTGAGATCACATCACAGCACTCCAGCCTAGGAAAGAGTGAGACTCTCTCCAAAAAAAAAAAAAAAAAAAAAAAGTAGAAAGGAGAAGGAGAAGGAAGAAGAAGGGGAAGAGGAGGGGCAGGAAAACGGAAAAAGAAGAAAGAAATTGATATATAGAGCTCCTCACAAATAAAACTCCAGGCACATGGTTTCACTAGTGAATTGTGTCAAATAGCTCAGGAAAAAAACAGTTCTGATATTATATAAACTCTCAAAACAATAAAGAAGAAAACATTTCCAGCTTGATTTATGAGACCAGCATGATCCCAACACCAAAGCCACATAAAGATATTACAAATAAAGAAAATTATATTATCCTTCAATAATATACATGTGAAATTTCTTAAGAGAATAGTATTAGCCTCAGCACTTTGAGAGGCCAAGGCAAATCACTTGAGCCTGGAAGTTCAAGATCAATCTGTGCATCACAGACAAGACTGGGCATCATGTATTATTATTAAAATAATAATACATCAAGACAAAGTAGGGTTTATTCCAGTAATGCAAGGTTGGTTTGACATCTGAAAATCAAGGTAATTCACCATAACAGAATAAAGGAGAAAAACAATGTAAGGCAAAAGATGCAGAAAAAGGTCAGGTGCAGTGGCTCACCCCTGTTATCCCAGCACTTTGGGAAGCCAAGGCAGGTGGACCATTTGAGATCAGGAGTTCAAGACTAGCCTGGCCAACATGATGAAACCCTGCCTCTATTAAAAATACAAAAATTAGCTGGGTGTGTTGGCACACACCTGTAGACCCAGCTATTCAGGAGGCTGAGGCAGGAGAATTGCTTCAACCCGGAGGGAGGAGGTTGCAGTGAGCCAAGATCGCGCCACTGCACTCTAGCCTGGGCAGCAGAGTGAGACTCTGCCTCCAAAAAAAAAAGGGGCAGAAAAAGCAAGGATAAAATGCAACGTGTGCCTTGACATAAACTCTCAAAAAGTAAAAAGAGAAGTGATTTTTCCCTAATGTGATTAAGATCATATAGAAAAATATCTAGAACATCATACTTAATTTTGAAATACTGAACTCCTTTCCCTCTAAGGTCTGGTAGAAGGCAAGGATGTTCTTTCTACCCACTTCTGTTCAACATTGTATTGGCGGTCCTAGCCTTTGCACTAAGGCAAAAGAAAGAAAAGAAAAAAAAAGAAAGGACAGAAAGATAGAAAGGAAAAATAGCCTCTACTTGCAGATGACAAATTATTGGTTATAGAAAATCCTAAGGAATCTACAAAGCAGCAAACTAGTAAGTGAATTTAGCAAGGTCACAGGATTCAAGCTTAATTTTAAAAATCAGTCGCATTTTTTTATACAGTAGCAACAATAAATTGAAAAAATAAAGTTTTAAAAATTCCATTTGCAGCCAGGCACAGTGGCTCATGCCTGTAATCCCAGCACGTTGGGAGGCCAAGGCAGGAAGATCACAAGGTCAGGAGATCAAGACCATCCTGGCTAACATAGTGAAACGCCATCTCTACTAAAAATACAAAAAATTAGCCAGGCATGGTAGCACGTGCCTGTAGTCCCAGTTACTCGGGAGGCTGAGGCAGGAGAATAGTTTGAACCTGGGAGGTAGACGTTGCAGTGAGCCCAGATCACATCACCGCACTCCAGCCTGGGTGACAGAGCTAGACACCATCTCAAAAAAAAAAAAAAAACTTCCATTTGCAATAGCACCCAGAAAAGAAAATCTTAATAATATTATGCATAAAATCTCTATGCTAAAAACTAAAAAATCCTGGTAAGAGAAATTTTAAAAACTTAAATAAAAACATATACAATGTTTGTGGACTGGAAGGCTCAATGTTGTTATGAATCAAGTCTCTCCTAAATTAATCTATAGGTTGAATGCAATCACAATGAAAATCTTAACAAGCCATTTTTGTAGACATTGACAAACTAATTCTAAAATTCATATAGAAATGCAAAGACCACAAAATATTCAAAACAACTTTAAAAAAAAGAATAATGATAGAAGGCTAACAGTATCTGATTTCAAGATTATGAAGGTACAGCAATTAAGAGGGTATGGTAGTGGCCTCAAAAATAGACAAATATATCAATAAAACAGGACAGAGTCTAGAAATCAACACGAAGACAATTAATTTTTTAAAAAGACATTGCAGTGGATAAATGACGGTCTTTCAATAAGTGGTGCTGGAACAATGGGATGTGCATGCAGAAAAAAACTCGATGCATACCTCATACCATACAAAAAAATTATTTAAGATGTTGATTTAAACATAAAAGCTAGACTCATAAACTTGGAGAAGGAAATCTAGAAGAATATCATCACTGGGAGTAGGCAAAACTTTTTCTCAATAATCATAGGAAAAAATAGGCAAATTAAAATTTTCTCCCATAAAAATACACAGAATATATAAATTTTCTCTCAATAAAGCTGTTATAGAAAGAAAGAGAGGGAGGAGGGAAAAAAGAAGAGAATGCATACATAGGTAAAGCACAGGGGAAGAAAAAATCTGCAAAACGTAAATCTGACATGAATCCAAGATTTCTGAAACTCTTACAACTAAATAATTAAAAGACCAACAATCAATAAAACATTAGGCAAATAAGTTGAACAGTTGTCACAAAACATAATATATAAATGCTCAGTAAATTTGTGCTAAATCATTAATCATCAGTGAAAAGCCAGTTAAAACTCACAATAAGATGCCACTACATAACCATCAGAATGGCTAAAATACACTTTAACCTTAACTCCCACGCACCGATGGTGAGAGTATAAAATGTTTCAACAAACTTTGAAAGAAAAGTTGGCAGTTTCTTACAGAATTAAACAAACACCTACTCTCTGAAGAGTCAATTTCAACGTTAGGTATTGCCAAAAACTGGAAACAGCCCAGGAATCCATCAACAAGGGGATGGATAAATTGTGGTGTATTCACACAAAGATTCATCAGAAAACAAGAAAAGCAAACAACTGATATACATGACATCATAAATTGCAAAAAACATTATGCAGTGGAGAAAGCCTTACACAAGAGTCTATGTTTTATTATTCCTAGATGAAATTCTAGAACAAGAAAAGAAAGCTCATCTATAGTGGAAATAAAACAGTATGGACAGCAGGGGAAGCAAAGCAAGGAGTGACATGGGAAGGGGCTTCAGTGAATTTTGCCATTACTCCTAGAACATTCTGTAATCTTGAAAGGAGTCTGAGTTACACGTTTGCATCTGTCAAAACTTGCCCAATAATCTGTGCATTCATACACATACACACACACACACATTTATTTATCACAAAAGGAAAAAATAAGCATTACTGAACCTTAGGTAATGATATAAATACTGACATACTTAGGCAATAGTGTGCTGATGACTACAACTTACTTTTTATTTAGAAATCAATCTAAATAAATAAAAACATTACAGTTAGCCCTCGGTATCCTGGGAGGGATTGGCTGCAGACTCTCACAGATAACTAAAATCTGCAAATACTCAAGTCCCTTATATAAAATGGCATAGTATTTGCATATAACCTATACACATCCTCTGGTACAGTTTAAATCTCTAGATGACTTATAATACCTAATACAATGTAAACAACTGTTATACTGCATTGTATTTTTATGTGTATTATTGCGGCATTGTTATTTAATATTTTTGATCCATGAATATGAAACCCATAGAGAGCCAACTGTATAAGAGAAGGATGGAGAGACAGATGTGTGATAAAGCAAGTAATAGTAAAATGCTCATATTAATAGTAGGCTCTAGATTGTGGGTATATATATGTTAATGGAAAAATTCAACCATTCTGTATTCCTGAAATTTTTCATAATAAAATGTTGAGGGGAAAATTAACCATGTGTGCACTTCTCATGTAGCTTTATCTAATAAAAGAATTAATTATGCACACACTTCTTGAGAGAGGAAAAGAGAGGCCTGTTTTATTTCTCCATATTCATTCAAGCAAGAACTCTTAAGAATTTCAAATCAAATGGGTTGAGAAACAACAAACATATAGATGAAAATAAAATCTGGTAGATGCTGTGGTGACTAATCTCCCCTTACCGCTCCATACACACACACACACACACACACCCCACTAAGGTTTAAACACAGAGTCCATAATCACCATTTCACCTAATACCTGTTAAAAAGTGCCAAACGGGCCAGGTGTGGCAGCTCACACATGTAATCCCAGCACTTTGGGAGGCCAAAGAGGACAGACCACTTGAGGCCAGGAGTTCGAGATCTGACCAACATGTGAAACACTGTCTCAACAAAAAACCACAAAAATTACCCAGGCATGGTGGCGCACAGTTGTAATCACAGCTACTCAGAGGAGGCTGAGGCACAAGAATAGATTGAGCCGACGAGGTGGAGGTGCAGTGAGCTGAGACTGCACCACTACACTCTAGCCTGGGCAAGAGAACAAGACTGTCTCAAAAAAAAAAAAAAAAAAGTGCCAACTAGGTATTTACAGTTCATACTTCTCTTCTGAGCAACAAACTCACATAACAGCTGCGAATTATGTGTTTCACCTAGATATCATACACACCTCAAAATACAACCTATTTTTCTCCTTCCCAATTCCCTTTCCCAGATGAAGGATATCAAAACCCTACTGTATGGCCCCAGCTAGAAACTGGAATGCCTGCCCTAGACGACTCCTCTGCCAACATCGCTATGTTAGTCTCCAGCCCTGTCAATTCTACCACCCAAACGTCTCTACTAACACCTCCTCCACGGTTCCACTGCCACTGCATTAATGCATTCTTTCTTTCCTAGATTGTAACAGCCTCCAAAACAGCCTTTCTACCTCCAGACTCTCCTGCTAGAAGTCCCATAATCTACTTCCTAAGCAAGAATAAGCATCTAAATATTAACCTAGAAAATATAACATCCTACAATTTCTGCATAGGAGAATCTAATTAAGAATAGTTTAATTAGGACCTTTTACAAAATAGATTTACATTTCTGTTGGCTTCACTGGTCTTATTTTCAGGTAAACTATTAAAGACAGTTTATTAATGTTATATCACTTTTTAAGTGAAGACCAGATGACTGATGATTTTATTATAGAACTTCGCTAAGCATATTATGTGCTATCAGAATCACTGGCAATGGACGATCCATTTTTTTCCTCACACATTCTATAACTCAACAAAGCTTCAAATGTCTTTCTGAAATTTTTAACATCAGTAATAAATTCTTCAGGGCAGAGTGTTGGTCTCTGTAGAAGCACCAGAGCGTAGGGATTAAGAGTAGGGAATCTGGAGTTAAACTTAAGTGAATTTCAATTCCAGCTCTGTCATTTCATAGTTGTGTGACCTTAAACAAGTTTTTATTTAGCCTCCTTAATCCTCCGTTCCCTGATTTCTAAAGTATAATAATAATAGTAATACCTCATGGATCTGTTGCGAGAATAAAACCATGTATATGAAGCACTTCAAGTATCTGGCACACGGAAGATACTCACAATATTACTCATTACTATCAGCAGCAACTATATTTTGGTAAATGGAGATCTCAAATAAATGGTAGCCCTGAGCTCACCTGTGGTTCTAGCAAATAGTAGAAGCACAAGTGAGCACACCACTACCAAACAGTACCCCCTTAACATTTGATGTGCTGACAAACAAACCCAAAGACCCAAAGACCTCGATGCCTCAAGTCATCCCCTGACCAATACAAAAATCTAAATTTCCCATTCTGCCAGCCTGATATCTGAGGAGTGAACATGATCAATTCCCCATCTAGTGAGTGAGCTTGGTGAACTTCCTATCAAGTGCATCCCAATGAGGCTCTCTTCATTTTCACTCTTCCTTGGGTACTCATTTTATATAGTGAGTATGGTAGGCTACAGTGGTTATCTGTCAGTCTGGGAATTCGCGATGTTTGGCACAACTCCACAGACTAAAACACAATTCTAACTTCTTGTTTCAATTTAAGTTAACTGCTACTGTTTGTAACTCAAGGTTTATGTACTTTTCAAGTCCTAAGAATTTTTTTGTTATATTTTAGTATTTGGATTAAAAGTCAACTTGAAATAAAACATAAATAAATATAATATTCAGGTACATGAGATTAGTCAAACTAAATCAATTATGAACTGCTGCTTCTTATGCTTAAATATAACCACTTGAGGAAAGCCTGTTTTATTATCATCCTAAGGAAACCCTTAATTTTCCAACAGCCTTTCTTGGACATTTGTGGTTGCAGACCAGATATTTATAGTTTGGAAAATACATACAACATTTGCCAGCTGCCAACTCCTGCTCACAACTACTTTATAAGTTATAAAATTCTGTCCTGAAAAACAGCCTGTCCACTACAGCTGGGGAAATGGATTTATTTCTCTCTTGCTCTTTCCACATCTAGTTCCTCCACACAGACCAGGAATTCAGCCCCTAAACATGACATACCAAATCACCCCTGGCATAAATTTGCTATATCAAATAAAGTTCAAAATACTTTAGTTCTAAGGACTACACTAACTATAACTACCATATAACAAAAATGCCACAAAAATACTAGACTAGCTATTAACTACCATATAACAAAAAACCTTGGTATAAATTTGCTATACCAAAGTTCAAAATACTTTAGTTCCAAGGACTAGACTAGCTATAACTATCATATAACAAAAATGCCATAAGAGATGGCACATAGGAGACCTTCCACACACACAGACTAAAGAAGTCTAGGTGCCCCAAAAAGCAAACAATTTCTTAGGCGTTTCACAGTTTACATTAAAATTGATGAGTATTTTATAATTCAGGCTGGGCGTGGAGGCTCACGCCTGTAATTCCAGCACTTTGAGAAGCTGAGGCGGGTGAATCATGAGGTCAGGAGTTTGAGACCAGCCTGACCAACATGGTGAAATCCCATCTCTACTAAAAATACAAAAATTAGCCGGCCATAGTGGCGGGTGCCTGTAATTCCGTCTACTCAAGAGGCTGAGGCAGGAGAATAGCTTGATCCCGGGCAATGGAGGTTGCAGTGAGCTGAGATCACACCACCTGTGCGACAGAGCAACACTCCATCTAAAAAAAAAACTAAAATAATTCACCCCATTACACTGCCTATCTTAATATAATGTTCTCTCCAAAAATCTTTCAGTAGAATTGACCTTCCAGGTAGATAGGCCACTTTTGTCATCTACAGTGTGCTCCATATGCTTGTACACAGCAGCCTGTCCCTGTGGGAGACTACGAGTACCCTAGTATGAGAATCCAGAAGTACCAAACTATTTGTGACAAGAGGAAACCTGAATTTTAAGGTAAATACCAAAACTTCATGCTTGCTTTGAGAAGTGAAAGAATAAGTACAGAATGCAGTGTCACGCAGTTGACACTAGCAACAGAACAAATATGATGAAAGCTAAGAGTGACTTGGGAATCACTAGCATATGATGTTTTCTTCACACAGTTTGGCAGTGTGTTCAGAAAGTAATTTTAGCACAGGCATAATCAAAGAGAATTACTGGCCGTAATCTGAAAAACAGCAGCCCACTTTTATTATTTGTCTTCAGCCAGCTACGAACTACATGACATTCAAAAGATTCTTGAATTTCTTGTCCTATGCTTCTACAAAAGGTTAAAAGAAGGTAGAATGGCAATTATTACATTTAAGCTGCTTGACTAGAAGAAGGCCTTAATGTTGTGCTTTTCTGATAATATAAATAAAGTGGAGTTATTAACAATCAACAGTTGCTTGCAAACACTGCTAGAACCTGCTGAAGAAGTAACCAAACTGAAGTGCCTTGAGAGCACACTTAGTATTCTTACATCGTTTTCAGCTATAAAAGTTCCCTTTTCAATCTGCCTTAGGAAGGTGAAATGAGTGTGCCTGCCACAAATGTTGGCATGAGGCTAGAAATTCAGAGATGATCTTGTTATCTTGAAAACCAATCACATTGCTTCTCTGGCACACTGCTAGATTCAAAGGTAAGGACAAACTGTTCTTAAATGGTTGTGAAAGTGACAGGCACATGAAATATATTTTATTTCTAATTTGAGTGAGGACATCTTCAAACAGTGCACAAAGTCTCAGTTTTGGGGAAATTTCAATGAAATTACATCATTACAACAATCTATTAAATCCTATCATTCCCACTGGGGCAACAGACTCTCTTCTCTTCACTCGTTTAATGATGCTATTCCTGAAATGTCAAGTAAGAAAATACTTCCTTTCCTCCACCGCCTTCTTAATTGTTACTGCTCAGTTGTATCTCCCAGTTCACATCCAAGTAGTCTACTCAGACTTCCCACTTCCAAAAACATCCCTCTAGGAGGGAGGTCTCCAAGTGCCACAGAACTGCAGGGATACTCCTATCACAGCATGATCTTCACTCTATCATGATGATTTGTTTATTAGACAATACACTTCCCAGTGTAGAGAACTGTATTACCTCTACCTACAGTACAATACTTGAAACATACTCAAGCATTTGACGAATGTCAAATTAGCAAATGGATCACAATACCCAACAGGAACCATGGATAACCACTATTTTAATCTTTTAACTTTATTAGAGATCACTATCAATGAAAATAATACACAATTTTGCACTTGAAGTTTCTCTTTATAGATATCTTTGCTATAAGCACAAAATACTTTATAGACACTTTGCCAAGAGCACAATCAATGAAGGTTAGAAACTACATATGCTCTAAACAAACATAGAATCAATATAATCCAGAGAAAAATACGTGTACAGAAAACACATACAGTATCAGAACTATTTAACTGTAGCTTGGGAGCAACTCAATCTTAAAACTACCAAATCAACCATGGCATGAAGAATCAAACTAAGTATTTAGATAAATTTTAAGTAAATGAAATACGAAAGCTGAAGTTGATGTAATGCAATTTATCTTCACAGGAATAGCTAGTCACAGTTACTCTAATGCCTATCAAAATGAGGGGAGAATACTCTCAGCTTTCCAACAGAAAACCCAAGGCCAGTCTCCTAATCATGAAATGTGTTATGTCATGACAAATAGGTGCCTATAACAAGGGCAGGCACTACCCAGAACATTTTAATATACGATGTTCATACCCTTTAAGAATTTTTTATTCCCATGTGTTAAGATCTCTTCATTTGTAGCAGCTGACTATCAGCTGGCATAGGACCCAAATCATGATCCTACTGCTCCAAGTAATTCAAATACATCTCCAAGCAACAGCTGTGTAATCTTTATAGTATAGCTAAAAATATAAAGTTCAAAACATTAAATGAATTTCATTTAACATTTAGGAATATGAAAAAGAATACAGTTAATTCATGCTAAAGGAGTAATTTAGCAGAAGGCAACATTCAAAATGATGAGTAATCCAATTCATAAAAAATAAAAATGTTATGGGCTGTATTTTAATTTTAGAAGTGTCCTCTTTTTTCCTCAGGATACGCAATGTCTGCAACTGTACTTAAGCATTTTTTCTTATTATTTCCCTACTACTAAAGAGGATACCTTTTTGGTTACAAAATTTAGAAACTATAATTTTCTTAGCATCTTGACATAATTCTACGCTCTCCCACAACTTTTTGTTATTAAGAAGGACTCTTCTGAAGCTGGCTTATTTTTTTGTTCCTTGAATGACCTCATAAGCCACTTAGCTGCAAAAAGCTCATGGTACATTTTAATACTCTACCCTGGAAGTCCCATTACTAGTGAGAAAGACAACTATGTCTAACACAAAGTATTCTTCATTGAAAAACCCAATTTTCAGATACTTTCACCCCTTAGTGATAACCAAGGACTTATATTTTACTTAGGGTAAGCCTGCCTGGCAAACCCCTTCTACCAGTCAGAACTAGTACTTAATCAGCAAAGAATCAGGACTTGAGTTTAGCCCTCTCTGGTCGTCAATGTCCTGATCTCTAAAACAAAAGGGTTCCTGAAATTACACAGGTCTTATTACAAAACTAGGATGACCACACATAGCCATAGTGAAACTAAACAGCTTCAGATTAAGGAGGAATGGGAAAAAAACTGGCTTCCAAAGTACTTTGTTCAAAAAGTTTAACTATATTCTGCAAATAGCATTTTAAATTATGCTACAATAAAAGACTAGAAATATTTTTCTCCAATTAAGCCAGAAAAGAGTGATTTAGCTTATATACATTGCTCTAAATCCATTGTAACAGTTTCGATGAAGTTTTAATTATTTATTCTAGAAATATACTTTGAAAACTTGACTTTACAGATAGCCACAAAATACAAACATCATAATCAGGTAATATAGGTACAACTTGAGCAGCGAAGGGTTAAAAATTACTGTTTACGTGCGATTGGACAAGCTACTCCTTACGTACAGCTGCCATCTTAAGACTTCAACCTTTCTTAAATGTTCAAATGAAAATTAAAACATCTGAGCAGTCGGATAAAAATGGCAAATAAATTGAACAAGTGGCCACAGCTGTTAGGTGTACTGTTTCTCTCATTCTGATGAGATCTAGGAGAGAAGACTTCTAAATCCAGTTCCCACCTCTTCCCTTTTGTTGTCCATACTTTTTTTTTTTTTTTTTTTAAATTTTTTTGAGACAGAGTCTCGCTTTGTCACCAGGCTGGAGTGCAGTGGCACAATCTCGGTTCACTGCAACCTCCGCCTCCTGGGTTCAAGCGATTCTCCTGCCTCAGCCTCCTGAGTAGCTGGGACTACAGCCGCGTGCTACCATGCCCAGATAATTTTTTTATTTTTAGTAGAGACAGGGTTGCACCATGTTAGCCAGATGGTCTCAATCTCTTGAACTCATGATCCACCCACCTTAGCCTCCCAAAGTGCTAGGATTACAGGTGTGAGCTACCGTGCCCGACCTTGCTCATACTTTTTAAAAAGACAATAAAAGCCTTCCAGTCAAACATTGAACATCAATCCTACATGTAGGACATATGCCCAAAATAACCGATTATTTATGTTTTCATTCTGCCATGAACCAAGTATTCTACTCATGTAAAATATAATAATTTAAACATTAGCACCATATTAAATCATGAGGTTCCACGTTTCATAATGGTAGTGCCTTGGAACAAGGTCAATACTGAAATAAAATATAACCCAAAGTGGGAGATGTTAGACAAAATAGTCTACTCATCAAAAACATCTATGTTAAGAAAGACTGAGAAACTGTTGTATATTAAAAGACACTAAAGAAGGCCATGCGTGGTGGCTTACACCTATAATCTCAACACCTTGAGAGGTCAAGGAGAGAGGATCTCTTGAGCCCAGGAGTTCAAGACCAGCTTGGGTAACATAGAAAGACTCTTTTTCCACAAATTTAAAAATTAGCTGGGCATGGTGGTGCAGACCTGTAGTCCAAGCTACTTAGAAGCTTCAGACAGGAGGATCACTTGACCCCCAGGATGTAGAGGCTGCAGTGAGCCATGACTGTGCCACTGCACTACAGCCTGGGCAATAGAGCAAGAGTATCTCAAAAAATAAAAAAAAGGACATTAAAGAAACGTGACAATGAAACCCAGTGTGCCATCTGAATTGAATCTTGGACCAGAAAAAAAAGAGTGTGTTTTTTCTTTTGCTACACTGAAACTGAACAAAATATTAATAGATAATGCATAAGGCCTATTGAAGGTCCATTCTAAGATCATATTCTACTGATATATAGTCAGTATAAGTAGAATATCAACCTGTTTAACTTATTTAAATCCTGAAATAAATCAACCTATTTAACTTTTTATTTAAATCCTTACTTGCTAATCAATGACATTTTAAGAGTTTCTCTCTGCTTAACTGTTTTTTGCAAATATTAATATTCTTTTCTAGTTCTATGCTTCTATATTACTTCAATCCTCACAAAACCTCTGTAAGGTCAGTATTCTTCACTTCTTTTTTAAGGAGATAGTTAAGGTAAAGAACTGAAGAAACCTACCTACCTAAGAGCACCCAGCTGGACCTAAAGCCACTTCTCAGTGTTTAACACACTAATGCCTCATGCATGTGGTAGAGTTCTTCCACTTACAAAAGGATTCCTATCCTTGCATATACAAATATCAAACATTTATTTTAATTACTAATCATTTGGAAAGAGAATATCAATTATATAATATCCTGCTGTCTTCTAAAAGAGAGTCTACCCAAGAGTAAATAGTACAAGAAAGTGAGAAAGAAAGAATGAAGGGAAAGAGAGTAAATGGGGTGGCACAAATGCAGACAGAGTGAAAGAAAAGGGAAAAAAGAAAAAGTATAGCCATTATTTAAAAAACAAAAAATCCTAGATGACATCAACTTGACTGGATGAGAGATCTCGCCCAAGAACACAGTGAAATAAAGTACCTGTCTTATTAAAGAGAAGATACTGAAATTGGTAAGTTTTTTAAATCAACAAGAATGAACATGTCTATGCTTTAAGGGCAAATGGCTAAGAATACACAGAAAAAAATGTGTAACTCTTAAACCAAAGAAAGAAAATTCTCTCCATTTATTGGAAAACAGGACAAAAAGAGAGGGACAAAGAATAAAAGAATGCAAAAAGGTATAAAGGACAAAGAAAAGCTAGAATAGCAATCTTGACACCCAGTAAAATATAAAGAAAGACAAAATTATAGAAGCATGACCGCTAACAAAAGAATAGAAATGAAAAAATCACCATTATAAACTACTACAATATTTGATTCAGGCAAAAAAATAAAAAATCAGTGGTTGCTAAAACACTGAGTTACAGAGTGTTAGCTATTCATTCAGTTTCAAAGCATCACTCTACAGTTCACTTAGTACTTAGAGAAAAAGATGTCTTTAAAGTGGAGAGATCTGGTGGAAACTAGTTTAACAAAATAATCAAACTTAATATCCCAGTACTGGAAAAACTGCCATTAGGGGCCTCCAGATGATAGACTGAAAAGAACACATCACTAGGTAATATAATAAATAGTCCTGCCCAAAAATGTTTAGCCTGAATCCATTCATGCAAAAACAATGAAACAAATCCAAAACGAAACATATTAAAGATAATAGATCTTTTACAAAACAGCTGGCCTGGTCTCCTAAAAATGGCAACATCAAGAATGAAAATGCTAAAGAGAGACTAAAGAGACAGGAAAATGAAACATAATGGTGGAATCCTGAAAGAGAAGGAGGAAGATTAAAGCGAGAAGGGCAGTAAGAAATATCACTGGGAAACTGAAGAAAATCTGGATATAAAAAGTATATTAGATGATACTAAATTTCCAGAGTACGGTAACTGTATTGTGATTATGTAGGAGAATGTCTGTGTTATTTACACTGAGGGGTAAAGTGCTGTAAGTGACTTATATGGTATGAATGTTTGTCCTCTCCAAATCTCAGGTTAAAATGTGACTCCTGGCTGGGCATGGTGGCTCACACCTGTAATCCTAGCTTTTGGAAGGCCACGGCAGGCGGCTCATCTGAGGTCAGGAGTTCAAGACCAGGCTGAACAACGTGGTGAAACCCTGTCTCTACTAAAAATACAAAAAAATTAGCCAGGCACCTGTAATCCCAGCTACTCGGAAGGCTGAGGCAGGAGAATCGCTTGAACCCTGGAGGCAGAGGTTGCAGTGAGCTGAGATGGTGCCACTGCACTCCAGCCTGAGCGACAGAGCCAAGACTCTGTCTCAAAAAAAAAATAAAAAAAGTGACCCCCAATGTTGGAGGTGGGGTCTGAAGGAAGCTGTTTGGATCATGGGGGAGGATCCCTAGGAATGGCTTTGGTACCCTCCCTCTAGTAATAAGTAAGTTCTTGTTCTGTCGGCATCCTTGAGAGCTGGGAATGCTGGTTATTTAATGAGCCTGGGTCCGCCTCTTCTCTCTCCCCATGTGACATGCCTACTCCCACTTCACCTTCTGCCATGAGTAAAAGCTCCTTGAGGCTTCACAAGAGGCCAGCACCACACTTCCTGTATAGTCTGCAGAACCGTGAGCCAATTAAATCTCTTTTCTTTATAAATTATCCAGCCTCAGCTATTTCTTTAGAGCAACACAAAATGGACTAACACAGTAACTAACTCTCAAATGGTGCAGTCAACACACACATGGAAAATGAGTAAGCCCACTACTCAGGAGACTGAGGCAGGAAGATCACTTGAGCCCAGGAGGTTGAGGCTAGAGTGAACCATGTTGGTGCCACTGCACTCCAGCCTGGGTGACAGTCAGACCCTGTCTAAAAAATAATAAGAAATAAGAAAAAAATCAGATGCAGCTAAAGTACTGTTTAATGGGAAATCTATAGTTTTAAATCCTTAGGTTGGTGCAAAAGTAACTGCAGATTTGCCACTTTTAATGGAAAAAAATGCACCAACCTAATAGAAAAGAAAGGCCTAAAATGCAACGACCTAAGCTTCCTTCTTAAGTTAGAAAAGGCTGAGCACAGTAGCTCATGCCTGTGATCTCAGCACTTTGAGAAGCTGAAGTGGGAAGATCACTTGAGCCCAGGGGTTTGAGACCAGTTTGAGCAACAAGGTGAGACTATTTCTACAAAAAAATTTAAAAATTAGCCAGGCATGGTGGTGTATGCCTGTAGTCTTAGCTACTTGAGGGAATGAGGTGGGAGGATCACTTGAGCTCATGACTGCAGTTAAGCTATGATCACACCACTGCACTTTGGCCTGAGACTTAAGAGGAAAATATACTGGAAAATAAAAACGTTTTAAAAGAAGAAAAAGAAAAAAAAGAATATTAAGTAGTAAATCTATAAGATGAGCAAAATAATTTTCTTTGTAACATTCTTACAGGTCTGAAATTTCCCACCCCCGCAAAAAAAGCAAATTAAGAGAGATTTAAAAATACATAAAGAAGAGGCTATATACTGACGAAAATGACAAGAGAATGTATCTACCCACCATAAACAAACTCACTTTTAACGACAGTCCTTAAAGTATATTCAACAATTAACAGAACTGTCAGAAAAAAATCAACAATTACTCTTAATCGACTCTGTTCAGCACTACTGATAGATCAAGCATATAAAATATAAGCAAAAAAATCAAGTCCTGAACAGTACAAATAGAAGGTACCAATTACAAAATAAAAAAAAAGAAAGGCCTAAAAGCAATGACCTAAGCTTCCTTAGGTCAAAGAAATACTACATCCCAATGGACAGGAGATACATTCTTTTTCTCACATACCCTAAACATTTATATTACTAAACCATGTAGCAAGCATAAAGGTGTACAGATTATGTTCTGATATAATACAATGAACTCAGAAATCAGTAATTTTTTTAAATTCTCAAATTTGGAAACTAAAGTATAATTAAATAACCTTTATATTAAAAATGAAATCAACAAAAATCAGGAAACATTTAGAAAATGTAAGTGTTAGAGCTAAGGAAGACCTTAAAAGGAAAATATATAGCTTTAAACATTTACCAGGAATAAAAAGGTTAAAAAAAAAAAAAAAAAAAAAAAAAAAAAAAAAAAAAAAAAAAAAAAAAAAAAAAAAAAAAAAAAAAAAAAAAAAAAAAAAAAAAAAAAAAAAAAAAAAAAAAAAAAAAAAAAAAAAAGAAAAGAAAAACCTAACAGAGAAAAGTCAAAGAAACAAAAAGAAATAATAAAGGAAATAAATAAAAATCTAGTCCAAGTGAACAATTAAGATAACAAAACTAAAAGCTGTTTCTTGGTAATTATTAATAGCCTAGATAAAATTCTAGTAAGATTCATCCAGAAAAAGACAAGACCCAAAAGAAGAGAAATGACAAATTATCACAAGAAATGAAGATTTGAATAGACTGATAGAAAATAGGTTGAAAAATAGATCCTAAGATTAAAGGAACTGAAATGGCAATGGCTCTCTCCAAACAAAGTAAAACAAAACCAACTCGGAGATGAGACTTTTTTTTTATAGGTGGGTTCTACTAAGCTTTCAGGAAATATTCGAATCTTATACAAGTTGTTTCAGAAAGTCAGAACAAAAGCTACCTAGGTCATTTTTATCAGGCTAGTATAATACTGAATCTAAAACCAGATAACAACACTATAAAGTTATAGCCTAAATAAAATACTAATCAAATCCAACAGCGTTTTTTTGTTATTGTTAATTATTTAAGGCTAAAAGAAAAAACTCAGGTGGTTATCTCGATAGAAGCAGGAAAAAACTGGACATGATAAGCATCTACTTAATAATTTTTTAAATCTATGCAAACCTGGAATAGAAGGGAGTTTCCTTAATTTGGCAAAGATTATGTATCAAAAACCTGTAACAAATATAAAATAATAGAGAAACTTTAGACGCCTTTCCCTTAAGTCGACAAATATTACCAAGCTGTCTAGCACAGTGCCAGACTGGCCAACACTGTAAAAAATAAGAGTGTAACATTTGAAAACAAGAAGATAAAACTGTCACTGCTGCTGATGACATCATCATCTATGTAGAAGAACCAAAACAATCCAAATAGAATAACATTTCTCCACCAAAATTAATCTGTAAGTGTAATACAATCTCAAATTACCAGTTTGATTCTTTAAGAAACTCAATAAGCAGCCTAAAATTTTCATGCTAATAAAGGTTACTCAACAGCTAAATCAACCTCAAAAAAAAAAAAACCTAAAGTATAGCCACAACAGTAAGAGGTATGAGCACAAAACAAACAGCCAAATAGAACTAAATGAGAACTGACACTGTGACACAAAGAACTAAATGATAATAAAGGAGTAAAATGTACCCACAAATCAATGGCAAAAATAATATATTGTTTAGTTAATGGTTCTTGGCTGTCCAAAATAGGAAAACTCAACCTTCAAACAGTCATTCTCCCTAAGCAAAAATAAATAATTAAGCAAATACTTAGAATTAGATGTGTAGCTTCTTAAAAGCTCGAAAGTTTTTTTTAACCCATACAGATCGCTCTTTATTATAGAGTTTCAGATACATATTTTAAAGCTCCTAAATCATTAAAAGAATAACCCCTGAAATAAATTGAGATACGGCAACTTGCAGCTTCTATAAAATTACTTTTATTAATAATTACACATTAACACTCAAAAATAGTCCGTGAAAGTTAGAAAAAAGTGTACCTGCAAATATAACTGCTTTTCTCTTCTTCAAAACCATAGCTCTGTTCATCTTTAAATTTAACACTAGTATCAAACTTCCATTTCAAAAAAGATAGGAACTGCTATGTTTATTCTACCACAGCCTCAAAATGTACAGAAGCACTCATTACAGGCATGTGGCTATCCAAGTGCTATGAGTCATGTTTATTCTCAAAGACAACACTTTGAAATCAATCAGAACTCTGAAAAAGTACATTAAGAGAAACACTGGGCCAGGCACGGTGGCTCACACCTGTAATCTCAGCACTTTGGGAGGCTGCAGCAGGTGGATCACGAGGTCAGGAGTTCGAGACCAGTCTGACCAACATGGTGAAATGCTGCCTTTACTAAAAATACAAAAATTAGCTGGGCATGGTGTACTCCTGTAATCCCAGCTACTCAGGAGGCTGAGGCAGGAGAATCGTTTGAACCCGAGAGGCAGAGGTTGCAGTGAGCCGAGATCAAGCCACTGCACTCCAGCCTGGGCAAGAGTGCAACTCCATCTCAAAAGAAAGAAAAGAAAAGAAAAAGAAAAACACTGGTATTAACCAAATGTAAAGTTTTCAAAATTAAAGCATCAGGCAATATACAGACTTGTAAAACTGAAATCACTATACAGAATTTCACAAATTTAAGTAGCTAATGGCTATGGGTTTAAATGATCAAAATAAAAATTGTTCATCACTTAGAATCAATCATAAGGAACAAAACGAGTATGGTGAAATCACGAATGTGTTACATAAAATTAACGAAATTATTACCCAGTAGCCTTTTGCATATCAGGTTTTAGGGGTTACTCATTCTAAATCTTATTTATTCGAAACTTTTTGTGAGTGCTATAATTTCAACTAGAAACTTCTAATAAGCAAAAACTTGCATGTATGCCAAAGCATCTTTAATAACAATACACACTATGAGTAATAACACTGTCATTCTACTAATTAAACTCAAATTTAAACAAGTTACTTTCCATGGCAGATATAAAAACCAAAATTCTTTGTCATTTTGATTTTGAAAATAACACCCTTAGGAGGTACTCTGGGCATAATTAAAGTTCAGGCTCTCTCACCATTTTTATTTAGGGAAGTTATTACTGTTTCTCCTAACTTTGGAAAATGTCAATGACTTGCTGAGGGAGAACAGGCAGGCAGAGCTAAAGGAGGAAAATGAGGGCTTAGTATAATGGGGGTAAATAAATAGGTGGGAAAATATGCCCCAGACAGCTATTAAACAAAGGAGAACTACATATTGAGTGCCTTATCCACCGAAAAAAACAATGTTTTAAAATTGTACAAGTATGGCCAGACACAGTGGCTCATTCCTGTAATCCCAGCACTTTGGGAGGTTGAGGAAGGTGGATCACTTGAAGTCAGAAGTTGGAGACCAGCCTAGCCAACATGTTGAAACCTTGTCTCTACTAAAAATACAAAAATGAGCCAGGTGTGGTGGTGGGCACCTGTAATCCCAGCTACTCAGGAGGCTAAGGCAAGAGAATCGCTTGAACCCAGGGGGCGGAGGTTGCAGTGAGCTAAAATCATGCCATTGTATTCCAGCCTGGGCAACAAGAGTGAAACTCCGTCTCAAAATAAATAAATAGATAAATAGATAAATTGTACAAGTGTTAAAACACTGGAATACACTAATAACAGTATATAAAAGACTAAACAGCAGAAATCCTCCTCTTTAATTCAATTAAATTATAACCAAAAAGCAACAAATATTTTTAAATGGGAAAAAGGCAGTATTTGAAAATATGCATAATTCAGATTAAGTAAGCCCCAAGAGAAAAGATTACAAGATGGAAGATATTTTGGTCAACATTAGACATCAAAGTATGATCTATAAAAGGGTTAACAATTTTATACACAATAGGGATGATGTCAGCCTATTGAGCTGATTTCCCACAGAGCTTAGGAAAGAAAATCTGCATGACAGAAAAACAAAAACATGAACCTAGAGCAATCGAGTTACTTGCTAACCTCTGAAATGTAAACAGGAAATAACAAACTAAAATCTCAACAACAAAAAAAGTCCTAAACAAAATAACCTATTACTTGAAAAGACAACAAGAATATTCAAATTAAGCTTCAAACAGATAAAAAACAAAAGTGTGCACCTGCCCTTTTAGACCCTTAGTTGTGCTACATCATAATGATGTAGCTAACTTTTGATGATGGCTAACCAAGCAGTGAATGTATTACAATCTAATTTAGGCTGGGTGCCATGGCTCACATCTGTAATCCCAGCACTGTGGGAAGCTGAGGTGAGAGAATGACTTCAGGCCAAGTGTTCGAGACTAGCCTGGGCATGATAGCAAGACTCTGTCTCTATAAAAAGTTTAAACATCAGCCAGGTGTGGTGGCACATGCCTGTAACCCTAGATACTTGGGAAGCTGAGACAGAATGATGGCTGGAGCCGAGAAGTTCAAGGCTGCAGTGAACTATGATCACGTCACTGCACCTCAGCCTAGGTGACAGAGCAAGACCTTGCCTCTTTAAAACACACACATGTCCAAAACTAACTTAAAAATAGACAGGATACACAAATTTGGCTTTTAAATTTTACTGCAGAAGGAAAAAGTCAACAATTTTCTTAGGATTTATCCAAGCAATATCTAACAGCTAAAACTAGCCTTTGGGGCCTGATGCAGTGGCTCACACCTGTAATCCGAACACTTTGGGAGACCAGGGTGGGAGGATCACTTGAGGCCAAGGAGTCCAAGAGCAGCCTGGGGAACATGGTGAGACTTGGTCTCTACAAAAAAAAATGTTTTTAATTAGCCTTGCATGGTGACACAGGCACATTCCTGTAGTCCTAGCTATTTAGAAGGGTGAGACAGAAGAATCCCTTGAGTCCAGGAGGCTGTAGTGACCTATGATCATGCCACTGCACTCCAGTCTAGGCAACAGAAAGAGATCCTATCAAAAAACGGAGAAAAAAAAATTCCCGCCAAAAGAAAGTAGCCTTTTAGTCCAGGTGCAGAGGCTCACATTTGTTATCCCAACATCTTGGGAGGCCAAGGCAGGTGGATCACATTATTCCAAAGCATGACTTTTAAAAATTAGAGCATGATTTTAAAAATTTAATATTTATCAAAGTAGTACACATGTACATAGTTTATAAAGTCAAGTAGTTCTACAAGGCTTATAGTAACATAAGTAGGCCAGGCACAGTGACTCACACCTGTAATCGCAGCACTTTGGGAGGCTGAGGTGGGCAGATCACTTGAGGCCAGGAGTTCAAGACCAGCCTGGCCAACATACTGAAACCCCATCTCTACTAAAAATACAAAAAATTAGCTAAAGCACAGTGGTACACACCTGTAATCATAGCTACTTGGGAGGCTGAGGCAAGAAAATAGTTTGAACCTGGGAGGTGAAGGCTGCAGTGAACCAAGAGCACACCACTGTACTCCAGCCTGGGTGACAGCAGGATTCTGTCTCAAAAGAAAAAAAATAAGAAGAAACTAGTCTTTTGGTCAAACAGCACTTGTAATGTACATGCTTTAATCTCCCAAAAAATCAAGATACATTGACGAAGAGAGCAAGAGACAGAACAAGAGCGAGAGAGAAAGAGTCAGTATGTATTTGTGAGTGATTGTAACATAACCAAGTACAAAGCAAAACTCAAGCAATGTCATGAGCATGGGTCAGTTACTGATTTGAACTGAAAACCAACATTGATTTACAACAGAAGTTCTTCTTAAATATGGTTTATTATACCTTGTACCATGTTTAAACTTACCATATAACTAGAAAATCAAAACCAACTACATAGGTGTATTCAAGAAATCATCTTAAGATAATTATAATTTGCTGCAAACATATACTTTATCTTGAAACAAAAACGATAATACTATTTAAATTATATTAAGTCCTGATGAAGTTTCTAGTGAAAAGGTTAGGAGCACCAAGAAACAAAGGACCCTGAATGAAGAGTTCTACTCCCACAGCCATTAACTAGTCTCATGGCTGATAGCTAACCTTCAATGTGTACTTATTAAGTGCTATATGCACTGGGCTTTACAACCACTGCCTCACTTAATTCTTACAATCATCATATGAAATTAAGTACTATCAGCTGAGCATGGTGGCGCACACCTACAATCCCAGCATTTTGGGAGGCCAAGGTGGGTGAACTACTTGAGGTCAGGAGAGTTCAAGATCAGCCTGGCAAACATGGTGAAAATTCATCTCTACTAAAATATAAAAATTAGCTGGGTGTGGTGGTGCACACCTGTAACCCCAGCTACTCGGGAGGCTGAGTCAGGAAAATTGCTTGAATCCAGGAGGCAGAGGTTGCAGTGAACCGAGATTGCACCACGGCACTCCAGACTGGGCGACAGAGTGAGACTCTGTCTCCAAAAAAAAAAAAAAGAAAGAAATACTATCATTAGTTTCACTGTATAGATGAAGAAATTGAGGCTTACAGGTTAAAGAGCTTGCCTCAGGTTTTAAAGGTACTAAACCATAAAACAAAGATTCAAATTTGAACAATCTGAGTCAAGAATCTTATCAGTAACTAGCAAGTTTGAATCCACTTTAACTTTGTGGTTTTAACTTCTTTATGAAATGGAAGGCTCTAACACCACTAATTTAACGACTGGGAAAATAGCAAGTTTTCAACTTCTAAACAGGACAAATCTAAAAGCAATGGATAAGAGACCTTTCAAATAAATAAGAAAAACACAAACACCCCAATTTAAGAATGGACAGTTCAGGCTGGGCATGGTGGATCACGCCTGCAATCCCAGCACTTTGGGAGGCCGAGGCGGGTGGATCATTTGATGTCAGGGGTTCAAGACGAGCCTGGTCAACATGGTGAAACTCCATCTCTACTAAAAATACACACACAAAAATTAGCCAGGCATGGTGGTGGGCGCCTGTAGTCCCAGCTACTTGGGAGGCCAAGGCAGGAGAATCACTAAGTCCAGGAGGCAGGAGTTGTAGTGAGCCGGGATGGTGCCACTGTACTCCAGCCTGGGTGATACAGAAAGACTGTGTCTCGAAAAAAGGACAATTCATAAAAGATTTAAAGAGGGCTGATAAAGACAAGAAAAACATTAAAGCTAGCTAGTAAAGAAATGCAAGTTAAAACAAGATACCCTTTAAGACTTTGATAATTAGGAGAAAATAGTAACATTAGAGTAGAAAAAGACCATCCTCATATCTTATTGATAAAAAAGCAAAGGCTCTTGTCGTTATGCATCAAGAGCCTTTGAAATGCATTCACTGACTCAGCAGATATACAATTCTGTAGGTTTCACTTAAAGTATGTTATGTAAAATGTTAAACTTAACTATTTATGATGATGGGAAATTCTGACAAGAGACTAGGTAAATATATTTATAGATTGAATATTTTTTTTTCTTTGTAGATTGAATCTTAAGAAACTGCTGATAGTCAATCACTTGTGAACAGAAAGACTAAGCAATTTTAATATGATGTAAGCCTAAATTTGAAATTGACACTTTCTGATATTAAATAAGGGGGAAAGATACAAAGCACTACTTTGGGGGAATGGGGGAAGAGAAAAGACCAGTAAGAATGTAATATTTAAAAGTCAACTCAATGTCAGGACTTTTACATTGTCTTTAATTTCTTACCATCACCCTGTGATGTACAGTTACTCCCAGTTTACAGATTTGGAAAGTCTCAGAGAAGTTACAAAAATTAAAGCAACTATTAAGAGGCAAGGCTGGAGTTCAAACCAGGCCTACATATCTGAGGACAATGTCCAAGCTATTTCCACTTCATCACCCTAATACATTCCTTTCTGAAGTGTATCAGACATGATACTCCTTTCAATAAGTGAAGTATTTGTTATGGGCTGAACTGTGTCCCTCCAACACCCACCAAATTCACATGTTAAAATCTTAGCCTCCATTACCTCAGAACGTGACTACATTTGAAGATAGGGCCTTAAAGAGGTAACCAAGGTAAACTGAGTATACAGGTGAGCCCTAATTCAATATGAACGGTGCCCTTATAAGAAGACAAGATGGCTGGGCATGGTGGCTCATGTCTGTAATCCCAGCACTTTGGGAGACCAAGGCGGCAGATCAACTGAAGTCAGGAGTTCAAGCCTGGCCAACACGGCGAAACTCCATCTCTACTAAAAATACAAAAATTAGCTGGGCATGGTGGCATGCGCCGGTAATCCCAGCTACTCAGGAGATTGAGGCAGGAGAATCACTGGAACCAGGAGGCAGACGCTGCAATGAGCCGAGATTGTGCCACTGTATTCCAGCCTGAGAGACAGAGCAAAGCTTCCTCTCAAAAAAAAAAAAAAGACAAGATTAGGACAGACACATACAGAGGGAAGATCACTGTGGACACAGAGAAGACAGCCATCTACAAGCCAAGAAAGAGGCCTCAGAAGAAACCAATCCTGCCAACACCTTGACCTTGGACTTCTAGACTCCAGAATTATGAGGACAGTATTGTTTAAGCCACCTAGTCTGTGGTATTTTGTAATGGCAGCCCTAGCAAACTACTACAATACTCTTAATTAAAAATACTGAACATCTTAAAAACTTAAACCTCACATTCCCCTTTTATTATTATTTTTTAATGTTGCTTTTGGATAGATTATGGTTAAAATACCAAAATGGAATTTTTCACAAATGCTTTTAATGTTATATTAGACCACTTAAAAAATACACCTGAATGTGACCTATTGGAATTTTTTTTTGGCCGGGTGCGGTGGTTCATGCCTGTAATCCCAGCACGTTGGCAGACCGACACAGGTGGATCATCTGAGGTCAGGAGTTGGAGACCAGCCTGGCCAACGTGGTGAAACCCCGTCTCTACTAAAAATACAAAAACTAGCCGGACATGGTGGTGCACACCTGTAGTCCTAGCTGATCAGGAGACTGAGGCAGGAGCATTGCTTGAACCTAGGAG